>PVIC010011672.1:0-41004 GCA_004025085.1 Thryonomys swinderianus | reverse complement strand
GTGAGCTGACCTTGTCCTCTTCAGGATGCCTGACGTGCTCTGGAGTGACTAGGTGCACAGTGTGAGACTCAAATCCAAACCTCCCCACGGTGGTGGGTTTCCCACGGCCATGTGCTCATTGACACCAATCTTTTTCGCTTATATTATAAACTTATAAAAATAGATTTTTGTGAGACAAAATGATAGAACTATAGCTATTACTTTTATATTTTAGTCTGCAGTGTGTCAAGCTCATTATCCTGACATGAGTTCTCTTTGTGTAGTGATATCTATTTTATTTCTAGCTTTCCAGTGAACTCTGATAAAAATCACAGGTACCACAGACCTATTTTCTATGATTCTCTATTAAATCTAGGACATTTTTTTTTCTGAGCCAGAAATATTTTTAAAATCTCAGTAGCTTCCCATATGAGACTTTAATTAGGTAATCACATCAAAGAACAGCTTAGACTATTTTGTTTACAGGAAATGAACTCAAGAGAATGTCTTACAGGACATAATCCTTTTAATTTTAATGCAACTTTCCAGTATCCATTTTTTTTCATATTAAGATTTATTCCCCAGGGCACATTTAAATGACCACTATGAAATGACATCTAGGATAGCAAACATATTTAATATTAATTTTTAGTAATTTCCTATTGTCTTAAACCTCATTATATTTTGAGTTATAATAGTCAAAGTGGAATTTTTGTTCTTACAAGTAATAATATCTCAAGGAAGTATCATCATACACAAGCCAAAAATTTTCAAGACAACCTGGAATGTATTCAAACATTTTTAATATATAAAAATGTCTTTGATATTTATTGCAACTGTTCATAACAGCTAAGAAAGAGAAGAATTTAAGTATCTATCAATTGATGAGTGAACAAAGAAAATGGGTTATGTAGACACCATGGAATATTATTCACTTAAAAAGAAGGTTGAAATCCTGTCATTTGCAATATAATTGGAAATGGAATTGGAGATCTTTATACTAAGTGAAATCACCCAGGCAAAGAAAGACAAATAGTACATGATTTTGCTGATATGTGACATCTAAATATGTTGAGTGGATACAAATTGTGAGTGTACAGTGATGGTTATCAGATGTTGAAGGCCTTAGAGTGATCATAACGACAGGGGAAGAGTGACCAATGAGGATAAAGTTGCAGCTATATAGGAAGAAGAAGCTCTGGTGGGCTTCTGCACAACAGGGTTACTGTAGATAACAATAATGTACTGTAAAAAGCTAGAAGAGTGGATACTGAATATTTGTTCCATAAAAATGAAAAATATTTGGGGAAATAGTTATGTTAACTATATTTTGAATACTGTACAATGTACACATACATTGAAACTTTACATATGTTCTCTTGAATGTGTATATTTTTTATATTTCTATCATCAATTAAAAATACATTTCAAAAAAATCCTCAAAAGGAGAGAGTTCGTTTGATTTCCAAACATCTCCAGGAACACTGATACATTTTTAGAAATGTAGTTTCTGTTGCTGGACTCTTACCACGGGTCTTCATTACTTTCACCCCACCAGGACACAGTATCTGACACCCATAGCTTAAAGGAGAAAAGAGAGAGAGACGGAGAGAGAGAGAGAGAGAGAGAGAGAGAGAGAGAGAGAGAGAGGGGTCCTACTTCCTTAGATATAAGCTTTTGTGATACAGAGTCAGAACTTAATCCATAGTAAGAAAAATGAGATAATACTATAGTGCCATTTTGCTCTTTTTAGCCTCTCAGGTAGAAGTAGTAGTTGCTGATATTTTCATTGACAAATATGAGATTTTTCAGTAACTGCTCCTGTTTCCTGTCCTCGAGGCTGAGCACATAACAGCCAATCACACAACTTCATGCTTCAAGCACGGACAGTTGGCTGAGAGATGCTGTATAGCCTAAACTACATTGATCTGAATTCTTCACTGGGCTTCATTCTGCTGCCACTACCAGGGAAGATATTCTTTCTTCCTAGGCTGGTAAGGATGGGGCTCCCATACTCCAGGTAGGTGGTAAATACTTAACCTTGCCCACTTAGTTCAGCTCCCTATTCACAGCTCAAGAGTGGTGACCTCAAAACCCACAAGATATCATCATTGATAAGGGTGGCTTTGCGTATCGGGGCTTGCAGACAGCCAGACTGTCTATGCCAACAATGCAGTTTTTGGTAAGGGCTTGGGCTACGTGATGCCACTCAAGCTACAGAGGAACTAGAGACAAAAGATAGTCTCGTGACTGATCAGTGTGTTTATTCGGCTGACTCCCAGTAAAAATTTAAGCAATAACGCTTGGATGAGCTTCTATGGTGACAACATGCTGTATGTGTTATTATACATCCTTGCTGAAAGGCCATTGTATGTCCACCTAATGTCACTAGGAATGGGCAGCTGGAAACTCCACTCCTGGCCTCTTCTGGACCTTGTCCCACACCCTTTGTTTATCTGGTAATATTCTGCCTGTCCTTTACTATGACACCAAGCTGTACCATTGAGGCAGTAGTGTTTCTGATTTCTGTGATAGTCACTAGTGAATGATTGAAACAGAGTGGGCTTGGGGGCTTCCTGAACATGCGCAGTACATCTGTTTCTTCACTTTTACAGAACAGCTCAGGGAAAGAAGGAAGATTAGTAAGAGGACGGATGAATAGGGGAGAAATGAAACAGAAGGATGAAGAGAGAGAATACCATCATTAGGTCCCATCCCAGCATTTGAGGCCCACTAAGATACATTATTTCTTTGGTTATTGCTTTAAATTTGTAAATCAATCAGATATATTTAAAATCATTTACTTTTCCACTTTTTTTCTCTTCTCTTTTGGTAGTTTATGTTGTATTTGTAAAGGCAAGTTTAATTACGACGTATCACTTGTCAATATGGTTGTGATCACAGAAAAACACAAACAAATAAAGCACTGTAAGTATTTTTGTAGCCTTTAACAGACTTACTGAAAATCTACTAATTTGAAATAAATTTAGAAATGGAGAAGTCACCTTGAGAAGCACTTTAACTGCCAACTTATTTCTGGAATACTATTAGAATAAGAGATTTGAAAACTAAACGGCATAGGCCTCATAGTAAATGTCTGCTAGTTTCATACTCTTTGTAAGAATTTTTAATATATAATTTTGTACATTTTGAGCTTTCAACGTAACTTTTTTGCGTGCAGGGATGGCATCCTGTCACTCTAGGGAACTAAAGCTAAAAACTTACAACGCTGCTTTAGAGAGATATTAAATCCAGAGAGAGGGCTGCCAGAGAAAATGCTATGTTCTTTTAAGAGCTACATTCTGTTATCACTAAATCCCCAATTTTAGCCTACAGAAGAGCAATTAGCAAGTACATCCCGTATGAACATTGAAACATTTGTTTTATGCCATTTATTGTTCTATTCGTGGAAAATGGGCCACACTGTCTACATACTGGTGATTTATATATAAATGTCCTCTGTGAGCCCCTGGGAAGGACTTTTGGAAGGTGACTCGATTTGGAGGGCTTCTAGTGGACCTTTCATTGGGAGGTGAGTGCTGATTGGAAGAGGTAGGTCGCTGGGGGTGTGGCCTGGAAGTACGGCCCGTTCCCAGCTCCTCCTCCTCCCTTTTGCTGCTGTCCTCCACCAGGCTGCTCTGCCTCTGACTTGGGCTCAGTGGATCATGGACTAAAACCTCTACAATTTGTAGTTTAAAATAAAGCTTTTCTCCTTTAAGCTATGGGTGTCAGATACTGTGTCCTGGTGGGGTGAAAGTGTTGAAGACCCCTAGTAAGAGTCCAGCAACAGAAACTACATTTCTAAAAACGTATCAGGGTTCCTGGAGATGTTTGGAAATCAAAGGCAACTCTCTTAATTTGATGAAATACATAAATTCTTAAAACAGAAGATCCAATGTGATGCTGAGGTACAACAAACATTTCTTATAAAGAACAGCATTCTTATTACTACGTCGACATTGAATGAAAAAAGGAACTGTAATTATCAGAAGTAGAAAATTTCACCATTATTCATAGTGCAGTTTTTATAGAAATAGTCAAGAATTTGGGAAATTTTCCTACAAAGGCAACATATATAAATATCAGTATAATTGATCAATTAGGACTGCAACCCACAATATTGGCAAGGACCAATGAAAAAAATGTACTTTTTAATTTGATTTTGTATCTGCCTGTTGGATTGGACACAAGGCTTTTGAACTGAACTATATTCTGATCTCTTTTATTTTGAAAGTCTCTCAAGTCATTGAGTTCTCAGATTGGGCTCAAACGTGTAATCTCCCTGTCTCCTCTTCCCGGAATGCCGGATTGTGTATTCTTCCAAGGATTCCATATCAGGACTCACCCGGTGCCTTAGAAGCGATGACCTTTGGTGAATATTGTGTAACAGCATCAAAAGGACACACAAAGTCTTACACAGAGATTATTTCATATATTCCAAAGAGATCTTCTATCTTCAAACTCACCTAAAATTTTAATTAAAAGATCAGTGGAGTAGTCTGTTTTCCCCTACAGTCTGAACTACTTAATTCAGCTGGAAGAGTCAAGGTCCTAAATGAACCAGATGGTTCTGAGCACGGTCAGCGTGTCACCCAGGTTGGAGACTGACTCATTTGGGATGGAGTCCCCTTCCCTGAGGGGCCATCCGACGGCCCTGCAGCCTAAGCCAGAGAAGAATCCTGTGCTCTTCAGGCCTCAGTGAACTCATTTACTTCTCCTTGAACTTTTTGCACTATTATCTGCGTTGGGAGAGATCATTTAAAGCCATGGCGGAGCATAATGTTCACACCCAGAGGGTCGGAAAAGGAGGGCCATGAAGTGTTTCAAACAGTAAGTGACATTCAACTGCTGCTCTTCTAGGAGGCGACACTTAGCACACAGCAGGGGGCTGCTGTGAGTGGGGTGTGCGGGTCGTCCGAAGCCTTAGATGCTTCTCTTCTGACCTGACGTTCACCTCGTCTTCTCAGGGGTGGTTGAAATGTGACTCCTTCCATCAAACGGTTATTCTTGAATTACCTGTGCTTCAGGCAGGAATATGGGAGTCGGGATTTGATAGGCTAGGGTTGAACCATAGCCACTCTAGTTCTTAGCCAGGCGTCTTTAGTACACTGTTTAATTTTTTTTTCTATGTTCTTTCTTCAGCTCGGTCCTAAAAGTTCTAATACATCTTCCTCCTCTGGAAGGAAGATATAAGGGAATAGCAGATACAAGGTGTCACACTCCTGCAATTCGTATGACAAAAAGCCCACAGACCGGTTCCAATGCTCCTCTCCTAATAGTCCTAATTCTCCTTAGTACACCTCACACAAAACTATATGAAAATGAATTTTTTTTGAGACAAGTTTTCACGAGAATGAATTTTTTATAAGCCTAGAGCTGTAAGTGCTTCATCATTGCCTGTTTTGCTGAGTACAGTAGAGGGCAAAGCAGAATAAGTGATGATAACACCACTCACAGTGCTCGTAGAGAACCGCTTGTAACTGGGTAACTTCTTTCTGACCACATGTGGGAACTAAAATTACTAAGTAAAAGATGAACATGGGATAAAACAAGTAGGTGGACAGCCTATTTCTGGATACCAAGTATTTTTTTACCAACATAATTAAGAGAATTTTTTTCTTCCTTTTGAGAGATTTTGTAACAGCTGGGATTCAGAATCATGTTGTGATCTTTCTATTAAACATCAGCCCATCTAGAGAATCCTTATCAGAAATGATTTCCTAACAGTTAAATGAAAGAAACCAGGGTTCACTTTTCTTTTTTTTTTTTTAAGACAGGGTCTCGCTTTGTAGTTCAGGCTGGCACTGAGCTCACTATGTAGCCCAGGCAAGCCTCGAACCCAGAAATCCTCCTGCCTCTGCCTCCTGAGTGCTGGGATGAGAGGCGTGAGTCACCACGCCTGGTATTGTTGTATGTGGTTACCGGGGATCCAACCAGGGACCTTGCGCTTGGTAGGCAGGTACCAGAACCACTGAGCTAAATCTCCGGCCCCCACTTCATTTAAAAAAAATTTATTTATGTATTTATTTTTTGCAGTACTGGGTATCAAACTCGGGCCCTTGTGTGTCCAAGGTTGGTGCGGTACCACTTGAGCTAAATCCCCAGCCCAGCCTCACTTCATTTTTTTTTTTTTCAGACAGGGTCTCACTTTGTAGTTCAGGCTGGCTCTAAGCTCACTATGTAGTCCAGGAAAGCCTCAAACTCAGCAATCCTCCTGCCTCTGCATCCCAAGTGCTGGGATTACAGGTGTGAGCCACCACGCCCGGCACTGTGGTATGTGGTATAGATTGCTGGTGGGCGTGAGTCTCCACGCCCAGCATTGTATGTGGTTCCTGGGGATCGAACTCAGGACCTTGTGCTTGCAAGGCAGGCACCGGAACCACTGAGCTAATCCTCCGGCCCCTCACTTCATTTTGATACATAAGGATTTCTATAATAAGCAAGGTTAATTTGAAGAAAGAAAGAGCAAGCCTTACCCCAGCTCCTCCCTTTATTTATCAGAGTCTCTGGATGAAACATGGTCAGGTTGGCTATGTTCTTAAACTGACTCTCTTCTTTTCTTACCTGGAATTTCTTCTTCTTGCTCCCTAACAGCCATGTAGCACAAGAAGAGGATACAGGGCCTGGGCACAGGTCTTAGCCCTGAATTTAGTAGGAACATGATGCCATCTACTTCCACACACATCATGGTTTAGAAAACCTAGGGCCAGAAAAGTTAATAGTGATCTTGGAAATGTTTTGAAGGGACTCACACAAGCACTGTCTCTAAAAGTTCTGGACCATAAAAGCCACTGAATAAATAGCAAGCAGCTGCTATTGTTGCTGCTCTCGTGCTCTCAACTCCTCTCTGTCTTTCAGAACAAGGTTGAAAGGGGCCCCCACCCCTGCCTCACTACTCGTCTGAAAGAAACTAAGCAACAGAGTCATTTAATTCTGGTACATTATGCCAAGTGCTGTGGAATTAGCTCAGGAATTAGAGATTTTAGGGACTTATTAAACATTCTTGAAAGGTGGGTAGAAGGAGCTCTAGCTGGATAGATAGGTCATTAACTTGGTTCCTGACCCTGATTACTCCATTTCTTCACCCTTCCCACCTTAGACTTTCAACGTACACTTCTCTTTTCACGCTCTCATATGTACATCTTCCTTCTTTAACTAATTCAGGCTCTTCGTTAGAGATGCTGCAATCTAACACTCCTGAGAGTTTTGCATGGTTCAGTCATCGCTCTTGTATAGTTGTTAAATGAGGAGCCTCTCTTGCCCCCACGCCGTGAACGACCGACCGTATCTAGAGACACTTCTGATCATGATAATGGAGTTGGGTCACTGATAAAGGCACAGACTGAGTAGAGGCCACAGTTACTGTTAAATATTGTACAATGTACAGGACAGACTGAACAAATAATACCCATCCAACTTAACCTGTTACTATTTCCAAGGTGAAGGATTCAGAGCAAGGGTGACCACAGACACTTTTTTTTTTTTTGAGACAAGCTCTTGCCATGTAATTTATGCAGCCAAGATTGGCTTTGAAGTTGTGATTTTCCTATCTCAGTTTCCCAAATGTTGAGATTTTAGGCATGTGCCACTATATTTCCCAAATCCAGACTATTTGACTTAATCTTATACATTCTAAAAGTAAAAGCAAGTGTGCTTTAAGAATGAATCAGGGACAGTAGGTACCAACTGCAACTATTATCCTCTATTTTGAGTTTATTTTCTTTTAGATGTTTAAAATTGGTGGATGTATTGATTTTCTAGGTCTCTGTTAACAAACAACCACAGACTATGTGGCACTGACAACAGAAGCTTGGTTCCTGTAGTCTCGGAGGCTGGAAGTCTAAGATGAAGGTGTCTACAGCAACTGGCTTGTTCTGAGGATTGTGTGATGTTCTGGTGTTACTGTTGAGACAAAATACCCGACATGCACAACTTAAGGAATGAAAGGTTTGTTTCAGTCTAGGGTTTCAGAGGTTTCTGTCCATAGTTTGTTAGCTCCAAGGCAAAAACAACGTGGTAAAAGCACATGGTGGAGGAAAGGTGACTGTCTCTTGTCAGCCAGGAAACAGAGAAAGCATAAAAGGAGAAAGAGAGAGAGAGAGAGAGAGAGAGAGAGAGAGAGAGAGAGAGAGAGAGAGAGAGAGAAAACTGGGAACAGGATCTACTCATCAAAAACACACCTCTAGTACCTACTTCTAACCTATTCAGATAATAATTAGGCAATGGATTAATCCAAGAATGATTCATCTTGATCAGCACTTTCCTGGCCCAGTCTTCTCTCTAGACTGCTTCTCTGAACATGGTTGCATGTCTTCAAAAGAGGAGCTTTGCGGAACAGCTCATATTTAAAACATAACAATATAGCAATAACAATAACAACATGACAATAACAATAAACTCCTATAGAGGAGACTCTGTCCTGATCATTTCTCCTTGGTTTACACATGGTTATCTCTTCATAGTTATGTCTGGGTCTGCCTTTCACTTATAAATGTATAAAGATACAGGTCCATTCCAATGAACTGATGAACTCATTTTAATTTGATTACCTCTGTAAAAATTGTATTCCAAATTAGATCCCGTTCTGAGGTACTGGAAGGTTAGAACACCCACCCACAGGTTTTGTAGGAACCCAATTATTCAAACTGTAACAGTTGGCAATTAAGAAGTTGCCATAAAGAAACGGTAATCCAGCACAAAAGGCTTCGTGTACAGAACCTCGCTGTAACAGTAGAGTTATGGGGTGACTGCAGTGTGGAAATGATGAGGTTTGTTAAGTTATTGAAGAACCCGGGCAAGTACCCTGCGATTGTTTATCTTAAATGAAGCAAAAAGAACTTTCTTAGAAAAATCCCATGGACCACAAACATGAACATCTTTCTTCTGCACAATTCCAAATTCTCCACTCGTCTTTACCTTTTGCTTTTATTTCTCTCAAAATCTCTTGGGAGGAGTGCGACACCATGCTTCAGGTGACTAGGATCAGGTGGAAGGCAGCAAGTTCCGCTGTGACACACTGTCTATGCTTTGTAAAAAAAGAAAGAAATTTGCTCCTTGCTGTGGCTTTATTGGAGGCACATCTGCTTGGCTGGTTAGGGCATGCAAGAGATTATGGGATTCCAAGTGTGTTTATTTGTAAATGGATGGTATTCAGGAGTTAACCAGGGCAGTGGTGGGTCTTCAGGGAAGCCCGGTATCTGCCAGGCTGGGATTTCAACCAACTGGAGGAGACTGGAGAGCTGCTGTCTGCCTGCAGCTCAAGAGGAGAGGAGGACATTTAAACCTGTATCTGTCTGTCCGTCTGAAAAGAGCTGCATCAGGAGCTAGGTTCCCTTCAACCCCAGTCATCAACCCCTTAGACCTGCAGTCCGGTGTGTTAGATTGCCGAGTGCCCAGAAAGATTCCATAGAGGTTAGGCTCTCACGGCAGACCGAATTTGCACCAGTTATTCAGAGCGCTTTTCCTGTGGGCAGCCCTGATGACTGGCTGGCTCTTGCAGAGCTGTAATTCAGTAACCTGTCCCTGACATGCCGGCTGCCTCTCTAAGGCGTGTTGGGGGGCAGGGAAGTGTCAGTGCTTTGAACGCAAGAGGCAGAGTTCTTCAAGATGCCTACAGCTGACCTCCTGACCCGGCCCAGCAGCTGTCCTTGCTCCCCAGCCCACCGCCCCCGCCCAGGGCCCACTCCTGGAATTGTCATCAGCGCCGCCGCCAGTGGGCTGCAGCCTCCAGGGCTTTTACACCGCGCGCTCAGAAGCTGCGGTGCAAAACTCACAATTCACCTCGGGCGAGGAAGAGTTTTTCCGTGATCCTTAAATTCAGAGAGCGAGGTGCAGCCTGGGTTATTTCAACAGAGACCTCTTTATCTACTACCCCCTACTGCACTTAGCTCAGGCCTGCAGAGTTAGCACAGTGTCGCTAGCGGGGCAGCTGCTGGTCAGCGAGGATGTCCACGGCCGCGGCCCGTCGCCCGGAATTTAACTTCAGTCTTTTCTCCCTCAAACGGCCCCGTCTCGCTGTCCGCTGTGTGTCATTTAGTTATCTCTGCCGCCTTCCAGGCAGGAGAGTGGCCGTGGCTTGAGAAAACTGCCGGGACAGAGAGTTAATAAGGTGCTGGCGACAGTCAGCTCGGGTCAGGCTGAGCGGATACGGGGAGAGAAGGGATGCGGTCCGGACTGCGCGCTTAGCTGGAAACCGATCCAACTATTTATAAAGGTGTAATTGGAAAGCTGCCCGGCCGCCCGCATTTAAGTGATTAACGGATGTTTCTCCTTACGTGGACACCCTCTCGCCCTAAATATCTGTGACAGGGATGTGGAGAGTCACCTGGGGGGCAGAGGGGCGCGGCGCGGCCCTCTGGCGAGGCTGGCAGGCTGGAGCCCCGGAGGTGGCCTGCCCAAGCCAGCGGAGTTCACGTCGCCGGTGGGCAGGCTGCCAGCACCAGCGGCACCCCGCCGTTTAACGACGGTGGATTTACTGCTCCTCCGCATATTGGTGTTATTCTGCGTAAACAAGGTTAACACTCCTTTTAAATTAAATGCACTACCTGGTGACTGAACGGCTGACCTCGCTGGCGCTCCTCACCTGGCTCCAAACCCGCCCGTTTTAACCTGTCGCTCTCTGTGGCTTCGCGTGTAAACAGAGCTCCCGCGACCCCCGCCCCCCGCCCTGCGGATCCGCTCTGGCGGGCAGGAGGCTGCGCCCCGTGACGAGCCCGTGTGCGGCCCCGGTGCGCGTGGTGCGCGGGGCGCGGTGGCTCCAGGCTCTGCCCAGCCACAGCGAGCCCGCTGTCAGCACGGGACCCCGGGACCCCCCAGCACCGGCAGCTGGCGTCACAGGCGGGGGACGGACGGTCTTGCGGGCCCTGCCAAGGCCGCCCCCAAAAGGGAGATCACCAGGAGCCTCGGCACCGTAAAAACAGGTTCTTTGTGTTTCACTCGAGCGTGCTATTGCCCTCCAGCCCGCGCGGCGCTTTCCCCGCCCTTTAGGAATCTGAACACCTGGAAAAATTCTCCTGGCTTTAAGTTTGAGGAAATTTCGTGGTGTAAACAAACTCAGCAGGAAGCCCCCTTTGATATGCGAACGCGGCGCTCTGCGCCTCCGCGCTGACGCGGCTGGAAACTTTCCTTGGGAGTGTCCATTCGGAAAATTGTCAGGAAGGTTTGGGGGTCAGAAAGTCGAGTAGGGTGGCTCTGCTTTGGAAGCGCCTAAAAACAGTCTAGCATCTTCAAGAAAAGAAAACTTCAGTTAATCTCTTAGTGGGCAGCGGCCTCACTCTCTCGTTACCGAGGCAGAGTGTTTAAGGTGGCTGTCTTGGCAAACAAGCAGGAAGTATTTGGGACCATTGTATCAGCTGTAGCTGTGAAAATAAGGAAACCAGGCCCGAGGAGGTGCAAAGACCTGAGGGTTACGGAAAGCTGCACCTTCGGTTCTGGTCCTGGGTGCCGTAACTGCTTCTCTAAGGCATGCTGCTCCGTCTACCCAGAAAGTACACTATGAGCCACAGGATTAAGAAATTCGTTTTTAGTCTTTGCACCGTGGGAGACCTGGTTCAACAGCTTCTACTTAAGCTTCTTTCTTCATAGTTCAAATGAGAAAACTGGAACTGTCTTTCCAAACAGGGAAAGTAATCCCAATGCATACAGTTTTCGTGGCCAGGGTCCTCCTAGTTTTACATCAGTTTTGTGAACTATATTTGAATATGGATTAATTAATACCTGTCAATGTTTGAGGTAAAACGTGACCTTCTTGCCAAAATCGTCCTTGGGCACCTTGTCAATGAGGATAGAAAAGTAACCTCTCCTGAATAGAATCCATGGACCCTGTATAGTAAATGTTTCTCTCTAAAGACAGGACATATTCAGAACGGACATTTAGAGTGCAGGGGTTGGCAGACCGGAAGAGGAAAAGGGCACATTCCAGGAGAGATTGGCCGAGGACGGAGGACATAGAAGCCTGTGCTTCTACGTGGTGACCACTGTGAGCAGACCCAATCTAGGGTAGGAGATGTCCTAGGCACCCAGGAAGACCTCGTACCGTGTTGACTGTTTACCAGGCTTTGTCCTGAAGGCCAAGGGTAATTATTGTGACAACCCTGTGGGGCATGAGCTGCTATCAGCTCCACTTTACATGTGGGGAAACTGAGGCCTAGAGAAATTAAGCATGTGGGCTAAGATTCCACAAGGGAGGAATTCAGGCCCGAGCAGCCCCGCTCAGCCCCACACCCCTCCCGGGATCGCCATATTATACTTCTCTCGCTTCAGACCTCCTGTCTTCTAAATACTTCCTGTCCTAACAGTAAACACGAGGTTTAAAAACCGTGCAACCCTGTGGGCTTTGCATATAAGAAGCTTTCTATCTTCCCCTTGATTTATTTCCTGATTTAAAGTTGCCCAAATGGGATCGTTTCTTGTCATTATCTTCAATAGCACCATCACCTTTCTCTTCATCATGTTAAATATATGCCTTGAAATTAAATCCTCACCGGGGTCAGATTTTCTAGGGTAGTAAAAATTTGAAATGTTTTCTAAAGTGAAGATTGAATTCTCAGGGTTTTGTCTGGAAGTAAAAAGCACGGAGGCTGTGGAAGAAAACACACAGTGAAGAAGACAAAGAAAAAGACATTTTTACGGATTAAGCAGGGTTGAGCTTGCAATGGAGAATGATCTCTAAGAACCGGGGTTGCTGGGAGTTTAAGACATCATTTCAAGCGAAACCTAAATGAAGCCTTCCTCAGAGAAGATAAGTTTCTGTGCCTTCGAGAAGCTGCTCTCAGACAGCGAGGCAAAATACTTCACAGCGTGAAGTTTTGTACTTCACTCTGGAGCCCAGCTTTCCCTCTTCTGTACCTTGTAAGCTCTGGCCTCCTGGTTCCCCAACAAATATACCTGAGGCTCAGAAAGCTCCTTTGATCCTGAGTCAAGATAGGATGGTGAGGTATTATTTGGCCAGAGTTGGGATTTTTTTCTTTGTGTGCAAGACCCATGTATTGAATTCTCTGGCCATATAATAACACTACACAGTATAGAATATGCTATGATGGTATGCATTATATTATCGTAATACCTTGTGTATAATTTTATAACATAATAATTTGTTATTCTGTAATAGCTATTGTATATAATAAACATAGAGAAAATCAGGTAATCAAGAAAAAAATGAAAATTGCACTACTGCAACTGTTTGGGGCATTATTTTTTCAGATCTTTTTCAATAGCACATAAGTATCTTAAAGAAAGTGCATAAATACACACAATTTAGGATTACTGTCATGGGGTTTTGAATGCTTTTCTTTTTTTGACTTCACAAATGTTCTACTGTGAAATATTTCTTTTAATGATTATAAAATGTTAGGTAATTTTTTTAGTTTTATGTACTCCAAATTAATATTCTTTTGTTCTTGGACATGTAGGTTATTTCTACATGCTGTTATTATGATACTTTTGCATATATATTTTGCATATTGATGTAATGTTTTCTTTTTCACTAGATTCATTAGAATTAGAGTTCTTGGGTCAAATTATTAATTGGCGTTTTCTCATCAGGGCAGTGAACATCTTGAGCATGAGAGGGTTAGGAGGGTTGGATAACTTTGAAAAGTTTAGCTGATTTAATTTGGCTAGAAATTTTCCATGTTTTTCCTCAAAAACTGAAATTCATGCAAGAGTCCCTTCTTTAGTTCACTCTGAAATCTGCATTGTATCTGCTGCTACTAGGGTTAGATTTCTGCCTCCTGGGTTAAAAAAAGAAGGTAACAGGTGAGGATACTGAAATGTAACATCCTTACTATGGCTTGGATTACTCTGAGGGAATTAAGTAGTTGCTATCTATTAAATATCCAGCATCATTTTTCAAGAATACAGACTAGGAAGAACCCAGATTGCTATGCAAAAGCTATTACCAGAATTCACACTCTGGAGTAATCACAACACACACACACACACACACACACACACACACACACACACACACGGAATTTGAGTCCTGATTGCCAAAAAATGACAAATGAGTTTCTAAGGCCTTTCTCTTGCTTTCTGCCTCAAGGAGTTTTCATCACCTTTTAAAACTGTTATGTTTGACAGTGGTCAAAATCTAAGCTCTCTGGCTGGGAGGGAAAGGGTCCATCACCTGCTGTCAGAGTTTTTACACCACCAGTCCCACCGGTATTGGAGGAAGACTTTGTTGTGTTCTCCTGTACCCCGAATGCCTTACTGGCCCTCGGACTATAGGCTGCGTCCCACTGAGCCCCCATACCCTGTGCTGCCTGTGTCCTCTTCTGTCAGCTGTGACTGGCTTATCTCAGATTTCTACTCGGACCTGTGAAGGTCACCACACACTGCAGCTCCTCTGTTCTGAGTACCGTCCCGTGCTCCTGGACAAAAGGAACATATGAGTGGAAAGTTTTTCTAGGCAGTGGAGACACAGTCCACCGGAGTGAGATGGGATGAAACCTGAGTTCATCTTCAAATACAGGGGAGAAGCAGAGAGAAGTGTGTGACATCTGTGCAAAGAGAAAAACCCATGTGTATGACTGACTCAGTTTTGTTGCCACAGGGATGTATGGCATTAGTTTAAAGAATGATGCTGTCAATCTGCCAATAAAAGAATAGATTTGTATTTATTATGGAACGACCTAGCTTCCATTGAGAAAGCAGAGGCCATTCTTTCATCCAAGAAGCTCCCTGCAGCCCCATGTTCCAGCATCCTCTTCTCATGACGTACTGGAAAATGTTACACATGGTTCATCCAGAAGAGCTGCAGACCATGGAACCATCAGGGATTAGTTCCTAGGATGGATCGCTAGCGTATCATGACAGTCCACTATAATTTAAACTTGAAATGTTTCCCCTAAGGTCCAAATGATGAAGGTATGGTCCCTAGCTGTAGCTCTTTCAGGAGACAGGGTCACCCAGTGGAGAAAGGTCTACAGGGAGGAAGTTGGGCCATTGGGTTGTGCCCCTGAACAGGTTATTGAGATACCAGCCCTTTCTGTCTCTGTTTCCAAGCTGTTATTAGGGGAGCAGTTTAGCTTTACCACTTGCTTTATATTGTATCACTGTGCAGCACAATGGACGCAAAACAGTGCAACACCAGCAACAGACTGACATCTTTGAAACCGTGAACTAAAATAAACCTTTTCCTTAATATGTTGATTATCTCAGTTATACTTGTCACAGCCACAGAAATCTGACTAAGCCACAGTCCTCTACCTAGAGAAACAGCTGCATGGACAGGGGAAGCATACGAATTCTCTTTGTCTTTCCTGCCTATGTTGTGCAGGGTTACAAATTGCAAAAAAAACAGACACTGCTCTGACTTGTTTAAGCAAAACAGGATTCAGTAGAGGAAATCAGATTGCTCCCAATCTCAGTTGGGAATGGAGAAATAGTATTAAGCTTGGGCTGCCAGGAACAAGTTGAGTCGTGCTACAGAACCGAAGACTGTTAAGTATCGCTAAACCTGGCAGAAGGCTCGAAGTTTTCTGCAACCTCTCTTGCTGTCTGCTCTGATGGCGGCTAACCCTATGTGAGGGCTCAGCCTTGCAAGCCAAAGCTGAAGACTTATGTCTCAAAAGAGATCGTTCAAATGGAAGCACCACCAAGACCTCGAATCCAGGCCTCATTGGAATGACTCATGCAGGCGGCACCTTGGGTGGAAGAAGGAGGGCTAAGGATTTGAACCTTAGAACCTTTGGCTTCTACACTGCAGCTGTGGGCCACATACAGACTCCTCATGTACACTTTCCTTCAGCAGGAAGGAGTCATCCCAGCTCTTGATATGGACTCTGAACTGGGAAAATGATGAGCACGCTCTCTGAATCATTCCCGTGTGGAGGCACACTGCTCTCTTGAGTGAGCACGGGGGAGTCCCTTTCCCCTCTTTCTTTCTCATCTGTACTTCAGCTTCCTTATTGGCAAAATGCAGATGATACTATGCACTTCGGAGGTATATGATGAAAATTTGAGCAAGCAGATATGAAAAACCCTTAGCATGGTGCCTTTATAATGCAGTGAACATTCAGCACAGAGGGTGACTTTTCATTTTAATTACTAGTAATAAGATCAAAAGTATATGACCTAAGAATTGAAAGAAAGCCAGGTGTGGTGGCTCACGCCTGTCATCCCAGCTGTCAAGAGGCAGAGGCAGGAGAATTGCTGAGTTCGAGGCTTGCCTGGGCTGCATAGTGAGCTCAGGGCCAGCCTGAACTACAAAGCGAGACTCTATCTCCAAAAAAAAAAAAAAAAGAATGGAAAGAAAAATCATTTATGAATAAAATTCACAGTCATAATAACAAACCTACTAATGGCAAACCAGCTTCAAGGCATGCCATGCAAATCTGTCTTAACATTTCTTATATTTCATATACAGGATTATATGGCAGTAGCTGAACAATGGGAAAGTTGGAGGTTGATGCTTCCTTAACTGATTCCAAAATAAACAGTTCCAGGAAGCTCACTACCCTGCGCGTGAAAGCAGGGGGGCGGGGGAGGGGGTCAGGGGGACTCTCGTACTCTAGGCCTACGACAGGAGGTGTGGGAACAGATCAATATGTGGCTAAGTGTTTTATTTGCACTTTTATTATGTTTGACAGTGATGACAACGTAGTATGCATGGAGTAAAATGACTAATGCACCCATTACTCCCTCTCCTACGCACTGCTTTTATTTCCCATAGCTCCCGAGTGAAAGGTAGTCATAGAACAGCACGCTGAGTGAGGGCTGCCGTGGGCCAGGGCCCAAATTGCCCACTAATTCCAGATCTCCAGAGCCACAGAGGCGAACCTAAGAACTGAAAGTGCCTGTGCGTCAGGCGACTGAGGACCCAGCGAGCTGGAGAGGGCTGCTCGGTTACGTGCGTACCTTTCTTTACCATGAAGCCGTAGCTAAACATTAATTTTCGAAAATGTTTTTTCTCGAGTCACTTTGCGAGGCCATATTTAGTCACCGCCACCTTCTACTTATTCCCAGACACCCAGATGTTTCCACTTGGATTAGCGGCCCTGACAGGCAGCATCCAGATGTTCTGAGGGGGCAGAGGAAGTTCTTTCATTTGTGGCAAATTTGAGACATGAAGATTCATTGACTCATGTAATATTAATCTTCTTACACTAGGAGATTGGAGCCAAGCTCTCTGCCCACTCCCAGTTATGTGCGGGGTCACGCATCTGGGGTGCAGAAAGGGGGAGCCCCCCTTTGGGTGGAACTCCGTACCTGGCACAAGGCTTCAAAATACTGCCTGTGGTTTTTGCTGCAGCCTATGCAATTCTTTCTATCCTCTTCTAGACCGTTTAATGGAGAGGGAAGAAGCGGCGGACCCATGTGGAGGTGTTTCTTTGTGATTCTGGCCAAAGCCACCACTACCGCCGGAGTCACCTGGATCGCTGTAAGCCCTCTGTGGATAGCTCTCCAAACCTGCTGCTCTGTTACTGGAAAGTGCAGTGGCCTCTTTGCCCTCACTTAAGAAAAAGACCTTTATGAGCTTCGTAGTCTTTCTCCTGCTCACCTCTGACCCGGGCAGACTGATCTCTACCTCTTTCCCCCACCTTGCCCTCCTCCTCTGTTCATGCTGCTCCAACCCTACCGTCTCTGAGTTACTCAAGACGTGCAGGCGGGTGACTGGGTAGGTGACACCCTCACGTGCTTGTGTTGTCATTGTCCCAACACGTTCTTCTCCGGATTTTCTCATGGCTCTCAGACATTTCACTCATGTCCCAGCCCAAGGGTTAACTCATTGGAAAACTCTCCTGTTCTAGGCAAAAATATCAATGCCCCAACCAGTTACTCTCTTACTTTTCTCCTAGACACCAATTTACATTACTGTCTCATTTACCAAATGATCATCTGCTTACCTGATAGCGTCTTTTTTTTTCCCTAGCAGAATCTCAACTCCGAGAGATAAGAGGTCTGACTGTTTGTTTTTCCCTATGTTTTTTTTCCAGGGCCTAGAACTCTTCCTAACACAAGCTGGACACTGAGTCAACCAACACCAGGGTGAGCAAACATAGTTACCGTCATTACATAGGTTTTCACGTGGCTTTTAACACTTGCACTCATGCTACCTAGGCTGAGGTAAATTGTTTACTTTTTGGTTCACAATACTTACTTTCCTGAAGAACTTATTGAGGAATGGAATGAACAAACTAGTACTAAAGTTTTCAGGGCAAACATTCAATATAAGAATGAGATCAGTGACTTTGCTGCTCCTTTGGAAGGAATAAGTTTAGGTCCTGAGGTCTCCACTCTTGGAAAAGGTGATCAGTAGACACGCTGTGTCTCTGTTGCCTGAAGTGATGCTTCAGTGCTTTGTTGCTAAGCTGAGCTCAAGGAAGCTGGATGTCATTTCTGTCCCTTCTCCTACTCTGCTTATTTCCTCTTCTGGATCCTGGTACCATTTGACTGGATCCACCGTGGAAATTCTCAATTAAAATGTTATTTTTAAAATCGAGTGACTTTGGGGTGTTTAATTTTATTAATTTTTTTGATTTTTACTAATATGTTAGACATTAAAAACAATAGCAAGTCCTTACAAATGAATATCCACAGCAACAGTCATTGGGAATGTATTTTGCCTCACTACCTTACTATACAGTATAAGAAATAGCAAGATGTATCTATCAATGTGAGGAATGTAAAACCTTCTATTGTTGCTACTATTTTTGGACTCTTCTGCCTTCTGCGTTTTGTGGTTGTACATTACAGTTTCTTCTCAGGTGGTTCCTCATTGCTGTGCTTTGCTAAAATGTCAGGGAGAACTGAACGTAAGTTCTCAATTGATATATATGTAATAAATGAATATTTGGGTCTGAATTGAGAGATTGGCAGTACTTTGTTTTAACGTTGTTCAGAGTCCCTTGCACGTTGGTGGGACATGTTTTGGAAGAAAGAGATTCTTTTGAGGTACGATGAGATAACAAAGGTGACAGAGCATCCTATTTTCTGAAAGAAACCATTCGTTTCCAATTTTGAAATTCTTTTCGTCAGATTAGTTTTCTTCTCACCAAGGTATATTTTTCTGTGTAGAAAAATGAACAGGGGCCTGTTGAAAACGACACTTGGTCTCTTAAAAAACTCCCAGAGAAATGAAGTTTTCAATCTGAATCAACTTGCACATCCTGTCACAGAATCACCGAGGCATCGATCAAGGCCCAAAGGTTGGCTCTGCAGTCTTTGACGCCGAAGCCCGTGGATTCAACACCTGCCTCGGCCAGAGAGGCAGATTTGACAATGAACCGTCAAAGTCTGGGAAAGCCCAACATGTCACCCTCCTTGGTTTGCACGCCACTCAGGAAAAGTTTAAACAACAACAACAACAAAAACAACGCTATTCTCCTTTCTGTGGGAGTTTTTCTAAATTAAACAGAAAAAGATGTGTAATTGGTATTCCAAGGTCAGCCCTAGCTTTTCTGTTGAGCACTGCTTTTAACTGTATATTTTCAGATTTCTTGAGGTCTACCATTTCAAGAGTACAGTGTTCTTACCGTTTTTATTTTTGAGTCTTGATGAAATAAATATTGACAACATGGAGTGTTCTAGAGTAGGGCAGATAGTGTATGATTTACTTACCCTGATCTAAATCTAAGTTTTTATTGCTATATTCACATGCTACCTCCTTTTGCTTAACTGTACTTTTTGCACACCAGTGGTATTACATCTTTTGATGTAGTTTCTCTTTTGTAGAAACACAGGTCTCCTAAGTGGTTAAATACAACTGTCCAGTCTGAGAGGATGACCTTTCACCCTTAGTCTGGAGCACTCTGGATGCACTCTGGATGAGGTATCATTATCTGGATTTAAGACTTCTTACCAACATATGGAGAACCTTTTTTTTTCTGCCTCCCATACAAATAATGATAGGAAAGTCACCCTTCTATGTGGATTTAGCAGTTACCCTTTTGGTTTTAAGGAAATTCCCTCTTTAGAGAAGAAGAAAACCTTTATCCTCTATCCCTAGGTCGAAATGCTACCATGTGGATAGTAATAGCTAGTGCCAGGCAGCTATTTGGGTTAGAGGAGGATGATTAGGGCTGAATGGAGCAAGCATGTTAACTTCCATTCTAGACTGGCAGGCCTGGAAGGTCAGGGGGAATGCTGAGTCCTGTCTTATGATACCACATGTATCCCTTCTTACTAGTCAAAGGGACAAAAAATGCTATCAGAAGCTGAAGGGACTTTGAAAGCAATAAATAGAGGGCTTCATTAAAATCTACATTTGGTTAGGAGACATATGCCCAAATAAAATATTAAGGTAGAGGACACTTTGCAAAAATGACAGAGAATAGCAATTCCTGCGTAGGGCCAGTTTAACATTTTCTCAAGAGAGGTCAACAAAGAAAAGCTTGACTAATATTAACACTTGTTTGATTATTTTTGAGGGTTTTATGTTTTGTTCTTCTATCCATATTAAAGTGGAAGTGTGGATTCTTTATGCTGTAGCTTGTTAATTTTCTCTTAATATTGGCTAAAAGTGTTGATACTACTACCCTTTAGACTTCAGACTGCACTTCCTAAGAGCAACATGGTGTGCTTTAAGTGAGTAAACGTGGCTGCCCCTCACTGGGTGAGGTAGCCCATGAATGCAAATCAAGTACTCTGAGAGGCTCAGGCAAGAAGAAGACAAATCTAATCCCAACCTGGACAACTTAGTAAGATCTGATCTTAAAATAAAAAAAATAAAGGGTTGGAAATAATTGCTCAGGGCAAAAACTCTGGGTTCACTTTCCTGGGCAATGCAAGCAACCGAATAAAACACACAGACTTCTCTGTTCTCCTGATGCTATATGTAAGACAGCATGGCAAAGGTCCCATCACGTCCCCTGATACATCTTGCACAGCACAAGCAGCATCACTCTCCAGTGTCCTTAAGCTACTGTGCTTAAGTTCATCTTCAGAGACCTTGGGATTCAATACACAGTTTCAAAGATCAAAAGAAATATAATTTGTTATGATGAAATTCAGTCCTGGGAGTCTACTTAACACCATAATTATTTCTGAACAGAAAATTTAATATCCAGTTTTATTGAGCACCTAATAGATGCTAGGAACTTACTATGAAATGCTCATGTTGATTATACCTAATCTCAATGATTAACCTGATAGTTGATATTATTCCCTCTGTTTTACAAGTGAGTCAGAGTGGAAGTCCAGAGATGGTGACTAATGGAATCATGGTCTTAGGGCAGATTCCTAGGTAACAATGACAGAATTTAATATCAGATCCACCTGATCTTATTTTTTTGTTTTTTGTTTTTTCCTCATCATAGTTTTAACATTATAGTAAGTTGTTTAGGGTGTTCCCTAGACTGGTAGCTAAACAGAAGGAGCTGTTTTGTTACTATTAGATACTATACTGTCTCAACACATTTCATTTCTTTTTCCAGCCTTCCCATTCCTCTTTCTATCTCTTTATTTACCAGATTATGGAGAAGCAAAGAAAATAACAGACTGTGAAGTGAAGCTTTGGTTTACACACAAAGGGAGAAATTAAGACTATGTAGTCTCCTGGAAGAATTTGGAAAATATTCTTCAAGAATTAAAAACAATCTTTATCTGGCCAAGTAGAATTTATAGTATTATGATGATTACTATACATTTCTACCTTGTTCCTAAAATACTAGACAACACAGCAAAAGTTTTGCAAATTCATTTGGATGAGATGAGTATTACACTGAATCAAATTTACCTTTGCAAAGCTGAATGTAAAGCCAATTATAACATTAAAGTTAAAATTAAGTTAGCTTTAAATCATTCAGATAATTGTATAAATATAATTTATATATAATCAGATTTAATCTGTATGTTTTATATATCAATTTCTAAGGAAGGAAAAATATTTTCTGCTCATGTTCTGTTCATGTGATGGGGGTGGCAAAATAAAATTTCATTTCTGGTAAACATTTGTTTACTACTTTTTGAAATGACTGACACTGGTATCCTCACATTTTGCAGCTGTCGGCTGAAAGAATTTCATAGTCACTTAAACCTGAGTTCCAAACTCTCTCATTTCCCTGCTGTTTCAAAACATTTGGCTTTTTTTTTTTTTTTTTTTTTTGCGGTACCAGGGATTGAACTTGGGCCCTTGTGCATCTAAGGTTGATGTGGTACTACTTGAGCTAAATCCCCAGAACCTGGCTTTTCTTGATTTTTTTCAGTTGTTCTCCTTACCTATTTGTTATACTTACTTTGTCTTAGTCTACTTCAGCTATAACTCACATTAACTACTTTGAGAATATAGCAAAATAAAAATGTAACAGAACTGATGGAATTTGTGTTTCTGTGGGATCCCTGAGCTTTGTATGTCCCTGGTGTGGCCCAGTTTCTAAAAGCAGTTAATGAACTAGACAAGATTTTAATCCCACACAGAATGGGTCCAATAAATGTACCCCATTTATTGGATTTCTTATGCATTGGTACAGTCATTTAAATGACCAAGTATTGGAGAATGAAATGGAGGGCACTCTGGATAGATCTATCTGTAGCTGCTCCTACTTAAAATGACCCATCGGAGGGGAATGTTATAGCTCAGTGGTAGAGCACATGCTGGAGAGAGGCCCTGGGTTCAGTCTCCAGCACCAAGTACATTAGAAATAGGTCAACTAGACCCAAATTCAAACAAACAACTGAGATTATGGCAAAGTAGACTTTGAAAGATTAATAATAATAGTAATAATGCAAATTTCAAACTTAATAATCTCTGAACTGAGCAAAAGAGACAACTGAAGCACGGTTGTCAAGTTCTTTCAACAACCATCTGGTGAATGTCAGAAGTTCAGATGAGAGCAGCTTCATTAGAACCATTCGCCCGAAGTTTACGCGGGTTTATTTGATCTTGCAGGGCCCATCTGGACGTCCACAGAGAAATATCCCTGTCGGAAAATGAGAATTCCTCCTTTGTGTGTGTGGGCTGCTGTACAGTGGGCCACCGTGAGCATGGAGAATGAAGAAACTTTGGCTAAGGTGCATAATGAACAGGTGCCAGACAGCAGGGAGTAGCTCAAACATTGCTTGGAATGTTCTGGTGAAGCATAATCATGTATGAACCTGATAAGAAGCTATGACTTTAGAAGATTCCTACTCTAAAAATTGTCTATAGGCCCTTCTTAGGATATGTCAGAAGCTGCTATTCAAACAGGCACGTGAAATAAAGCAAAATTACAGTCCCTCAGAGCAGCAGTGTCTATAAAAGACCAACCAGACTGCAATGTATGCCACTAGATATTTTTAACTGAAAGCAGAATTTTAAAGAGTATCAATAATGAAACCAAAAACATTACTTCTCACTTCTCCTAAATGTGATTTTAGCTCTAACATCTATATACGTATCTCTTTATGTATTACACATCACTTGTTCATTTTGGAACCAGAGACTGAGGCGTGTGAATCTGGGAACTCAACTACTAGGGAAAAATCTTAAAGATTAAATCAAACCGGGTCAATGAATCACTCTTCTCTGTGCGTCTCTGTTCAGTTTTTTTGTTTTTGTTTTTTTAGTGGTAGGTGTTTTAAGGGGTCATTTGTGTTGGCTACCAAATGAATTTGCTGTAAGTGCCGTGGGATGTTAGGCAAGTAGCCACTAAAAGTTGAACACTAATAGAACAACCAATGTTCAATTTTGCAGAGTCTGGTTTTAGCTATGAGTAAAGCTGTGCTTGAATTTACATCCCTTGATCTGTTTCTGAAACATGTGTCAGTGGAAAATATTGCTCGTGAAGAAGGGAAATAACATATTTTTTGTGAAATGTAACATAAAGTTATGCCCAGTGAGTGGTAATGTTTTGTGCTCACTGGGAATGCGTTTTGGTTCCTAACTTGTCCATAACTTGGGCTGTTGTTGAATTCAGGAAGTTAGATTTCAGACGGTATGGATTTGATTTTTCTTGGGTCAACTTCTGAATCCTTATCTTGCCAGATGTACTGTTGGGAGCAAAAACTGTCCATCAAATTAAATGGACTCACAAGACTAATGACATGGAGAATTGGAAGATGTGCTGGCAGTTCTAAAAAGTGTGTTATAGTTTAGATCTAGAACCTCTCCCAGCGGCCTTGGTGTTAAAAAGTTTGTCCCAAGGATGTAATGCTATAAGGATGTGATAGAGTCTTTCAGTGTGAAGCAACACAAAAAGTTTGGTCATGGTGTGTTTTAAAGGTGATCTTAGGAAGCCTGTTTATTCTTTCTTTCTTTTCACTTTCTGGCTATAACCACTTTCTTCTATGAGCTTCTGTCGTGACGTACTGCATTAGGACAGGCTCAGAGGCAGTGGGCTGAGTAACCATGGGCAGAACACTCCAAAGCTACAACCAGAATAAATTTCTTGTCATACTAAGTTGAGTATCTCGGGTTCCTTATCATAGTAATAGAAACCTGTTACTATAAACATAATCTATAAAAATTAAACTTCTCTGTAGTGTTTTGCCTAGCCATTATTTGTACAGAAGAGTAAAAAGATAAAAAAAAAAAAGCAATTTAAAATATGATACACATCTCTTTTTTCACATTGAAGAAATGTAACTGGCAGGACTCTGAGTTCTCTTTCTGAAAACGGACACTTACTTTTCACATCAACTTGAGTTAAGCAACCTTTTTAAGGTGGAAGGATAAAACTCTATTGGTCACTGTAGGAGTCAAAAGTTTGCTTATTTTTTTTTTTTTTTTTTACCAAAGATTAGTATTTTCCTTGCCAAACTTTGAATTTAAAGGGATATTCTCATGGCTTTGGAGTATTGATTTGCCTCATTAGAAATCTCTTTAAAGATGGTGAATTATTTGGTGGAATTAGGTTAACAACTTATATCTGAAGTATGCCAGTTTACATTGTGGTTTGTGGTGAGTTTATGGAGGTTTTGTGAGAAAACCAAGTGGTGAAAGCAAACCTTCCTCAGACCATAGCGCCTTTATGTGGTAAACACAGACTATCCTTTTGTGGTTTGGGGTGACTTGGCTTTGGATAATAAATATCTGTATAAAGATTTCCTGAGGTAGACTGGAAAGCATCATTGACACTTTAAGTGGCTGATTTCACAGCTTTCCACAGGGGAACTGGAAGACTTCTAAAACATATACCAAAGTCACATCGTTCTGAAATCTCCTAACAGACAGTAATGATTAAATCCCCTATTAGTTCTCAATGCTCCTGTCCCTTTTGGGTTTGTGGACCCGGAAGTTCTATGCATCAGATTCTGTGTACACTTTGCATTTTACTTTTTTGCTCTCTGAGGCATTTCCAACTTTTGGATGAGGAAAATCCAAACTTTTGGCTCCTTAGTTACTACAAAAAGTCTTGGTAGGAGTTTGAGAAGGAGGCACAGGCCTACACACACACACACACACACACACACACACACACAGGCGCGCGTGGCCACAGAACCCTGCAGCATACTCATGTTAACTGTGGAAACTGTTTCTCATTAATGTGTAATCAAGAAGCAGGCAGAACTCTGACTTTGAAAAATAAAATAAGAAACCAGTTGCTTTTCCCTGAACGCCCGTCCCCATTCGCTCCCCCCACCCCCATCGCCAACCTGTTGTTCCGATTTAGCCTCTTAAAGAGTAAATTCCCTTTTTGTCCCCGAACCAGTAACAAATGTGGAGAAGCGGGTTTTCGGTAATGAGTTAAAATATTCCAAAAGTTTAAGGCTTGGAGAGCAGTTGACCTTTAAGTCATGTTGTAGCAGAAAAGTTAATTCACTTTGCACATGGTGTGGAGCAACAGGTGGTAGAGACGTCCAGGGGGCCTGTGCGCATTCCTCCGCTTCGCAGCTCCCGGCCCCTGGGATTCTGGGATTTACACTGCCTCCCCCAGGCCCTGACTGACAGGCTAATCGGTGTGCCGGGAAGCACCATGCTATTGACTCCACGGTAACAGAACACCACCCTGTCAATGCAACTGCGATGAAATGCTTCAGCAACGCAGAAAAGGAGGCCTCCGATTGTTGAGCAACTGGAAGAAATTTGCTTGTAGGTAGTGCGGCAGAAATGAAAAGGCTCACAGGAGCAGGGCCTTGAAAAGCCAGGTTATTAAAAAAGCCACAAAGCTGGAGTCTGGCTGGGTGGAGAAAAATAGTTATGGCTCGGCTGGGCGTATCTCAAAGGCGAAGGGGGGAGGCACAGCTTTCAAAATTGCGTTAATCCCTCGAGTACTTAATTTCTTTTCTTTTATGGCAGCTTGTAGTATAGCAACAAGTATTCGAGCAGTTAATAATTTTAAACAGTTTAGCTTACCTTAGGCAATATATCTTTCGCCTTAATTAAAATTTTATTTTAGTAGGAAAATATTAAAATGACACTAAGATCTATCCTCTACGATGGGAAGTATAGGATGATATGAATATTTTATTATACCAACCATTATTAAGCAACTGCTGATACATTCTGTCTTGAGCTACACTTCAGTTGTTTGAAACAGTCACCATTTGTCAATAATGCTCTGATAGCCTCCTTCGGAAATATTTGGAAGTACCCTGTTAATTAGAAACAGAGGCCAAACATGGGTCATATTTCTCAAAGATTGAGAGGAGATTCATAAACCAGATACAGGTATGGCTAGTTTATCAAGAAAGATAGCTTTTCAACATAAATAGTATTATAATCCCCAGCATTCATTACGCATCACCAAAAGACATTATTCTTAATGTACCTTGGTATTTTAAACTAAAACAACAACAACAAAAAATCATTCCTTATACAGTCACCAAAACTGAAGGAGAAACAGAGGGGTTAAAGCTGATTTTGTGATCTTAATAATCTGTCATCATACCTGTCAGCAAGTTGTATATATCTGTGTATGTGCAGCCAAAGTGAGCACAGGTTGTGTATATCTGTGTGTGTGTGTATGAACGCAGGGAGTTTCTCAGGAAGTGTTTGGAAAGGTTTAAAGAGTTAAACAATGGAGTCTTATCAGTCTGTGGAACTTCGGTGGCAAAATAAGTCTTCAAAAGTGACTTCTAACTTAAAATCAGACGGGAAATAACCATCATTTTCATCTGTGTTTCTGTCACCCCGCTCTGCCTCGAGTGCTGGATTGCTGGGTATTGAGGACGGCCTCAGAGTTACTTGATTAATTTAAATTTCCATCATGTGTGAGAAGGAGGCACGTGTCTCCTCTCTCCCTGCTAAAGCCAATAAGTGATGGGATAAGGGCGGTTGGGCGAGGAGAGGGAAAGCTTAGACTGAGGGGTCCTGAAGGCTCATTTCTGATGCTGAAGTTGGTCTACTACACTTGGAAACCTGCATCTTCAGTCTACGCCATTAGTGCTGTGCAGCACTGGCTGTGCTGAGCACCTAAGTACAGTTAGTGCGTGTGTTTCAGTGGCTGAGGAACCATGGGAAGAACAGGGCCAGGACACAGATGTGTGTACACCGACCAGAAGGGACAAGGTACAAAGGAAAAGGAACACTTAGCCTAGATTGGGAGAAAGCTGATTGGAGTGCCAATTCTGCCACTCGCTGGTGGATACCTTGGAAGATGCACTTACCCTCAAGGGGCTCCAACTGCTTGCTCTATAAAATGGCAGAATACTTCCATTATATGCATGGATTGTATGACTTGAGATGTGATAGATTAACATTTAGCATGAACAAAGTGAATATGCAGGTGAGCCAGAGAGGAAGTTCCTATGGTTGAAGTCCCCAGAGAGTAACCCAGGCTATTTTGGGGAGAGAGAGGCTGTGTGGAGGCATCTAGCAAGGGGGTGGGGGAATATTAGATTTGAGGTACTAAAAGACTTGAGGTGAACTTGCAAGAACAGGCGAAGGAAAGAACTGGATCAAGGAGGAATAGCTACTATGGAAGACCAGTCTGGACTGATGCTTATCTTTACCAGAGCCATGAGTGTGGGGGGTGTTAAGAGATATTTAAGAGATACCATTGACAGCACTTGATGACAAATTGGGCCTAAGACTATGAAGAACAAGTCCTTTCAAAGACACCCTGCAACATACATGGAACCCACTGTGGTAACGTTACAATACACAATTGTTGGAGAAAACTTGGTGGCAAAGGATGAGTGATTTACTCTCGGAATTACTTTCTCATTGCTGAGACAAAATGCCAGACACCCATGTGTTAAGGCAGGAAAGGTTTGTTTAGCTCAGTTAATAGAAGATTCAGCCCACCGTTGACTGGCTCAAATGAAGAGTGTTGTGGTGAAGAAGCAAGGCAAAGAGGGAACAGTCCATGGCAGAGCAGGCAGGAAGTCACGAGACTTCTTTCTTCTTTCCCTTTTTATTCCACTCAGGGTACAAGCTTATTGGTTCCAGGATGAATCCTCCCCCTTCAGTCAATTCATCCTACACACCCGAAACTATGTTAAACCAATCAGCAGACTGATCCATTATCATATTTCACAAATCAGTATTATATACCCATGATCCAGCCACCTCCTAAGCCCTATCTAGTGCACATGAGGCTTTGGGGGACATCTGGATAGAAGCCATAAGAGTTGTCTTCTCCTTTATGCTTAGGAAAAGTACTTTCTGGTAGGCTGTATCGTCACTTGTATTTCCTTCTGTATAAGAACATGCATGTCTATCCAATCAGGACCAATCTATGATGCTATCATAAGAAACGTCCCTCTACCCTAATGTATGTGTATGGCTTCATACAATTATTACTTAAATGCCATCCAGCCCACTTTACAACAAATCATATTTAGCCATATTGGTTACCTAAGTAAACTTCTGTGACCATGTCCTAGGTCAGATACAAATTTGAGAGGAGACCAGGTATGAATGAATGATAAAGGTATGATCAAGATCACATTTTCTTTTAAGCGAGAAAGGCCCAGAGAAATTTGAAAGGTGTGCAGATTCTGGAAAGCATTTCCCTATTGCAACATGATTATTCCAGGACTTTTAAAAGCTTTTTAACTTGTTAGTTTCTAATATATAAAGAGGTCTTATGCTTTGTAAACTCACTTATTTCCTCAAACATTCAAACCTACCTGAATCTCAATTCGAACTTGCTATTACATCCAAATGCCACTCACACTTTGTTCATTTAAAAAGAGACTCTATTTTCCAGACACTTAAAAACTTATTGCCAACCTTATCCCCCACCCTCTCCAAGTTTACTTACTTGTTGGTAAGTTGGATTACTTTCATCAGTTGAAAGAGTGATAGTCACAGGCATAAAGCTAACCATTGCTATACATACTTGCTTCACATAGCAAAAATTACAAGGTTTCCAGCACAATTTAGTCAAATGGCGAACAATTAATGTAGCTGATGCCTTTCTCACATTTGCTTACAGGGCTTGGATCTAACTTTGAGCCCTCCGTCTCTGGAAGTGTTAACATTTGGAAATATTTCGAAAATGTCAGGATGCTGTGGAGCAGGGGCAATTTGGTGAGGTGAGGAGTGTTAATATTTCCCTTTCAACCTAGCTACTCCACACTGAGCACTTCACTGATCAATATACTGGCGCTATTACGAAGACCCAATCCTGATTCAGGGAATTTTACATTTTACTATGCTTTAAAAAATGAGGTAAGAATGTGTTTATATAAATAATGGCTGGTTGAAAATATGCCAACTTGGAAAAGCCAACGTTGGCATTAAATTCAAGTTAGTTAATGAATACAAATGTGGTTTTATATATATATATATATTTTTTTAAATGGCTTTGTAGAACCTATTATAGCCAAACCATGACTTTCTGTATTACTGGAAAACAAGGTATGAGTTCTGTTTAACACACACTAATAAAAAAGAACTTCCTTGCCAGTTGTTCCAGTATCCCGACCTATCAAAGGTTTTGAAGAGTCTAACAGATGTCCGATTTTATCTACCTGACTGGTTTTATCTACCTGAGTGGTTGCTAACAAAGTCATGACTTTTTTTCTTTTAGCTTTTTGACACAGGGTCTTGCTAGGTAGCTCAGGGTGCCCCCGAACTTACTATGTACCCTGGGCTATCTTGAACTCACAGGAATCCTCCTGCCTCTGCCTCTTGAGTGCTGGGATTACAGGTGTGAGCCACCACACCTGGCATTGTGATATGTGGTGCTCAGGATCAAACTCAGGACCTTGCACTTGCCAGGCAGATGCTGGAACCATTGAGTTAAATCCCCAGCCATTATGACCTTCTTTAGCAATGTGGAAGGCAGCATGGGTTTGAGGGAAATAAATGCCTACCTGTTAGTTATTCCATACATAATAATGAGACATAGAGATATTGGCTGCAAAAGAGATAGAATCTGCTTGAGGGTTCTGCTTGTATGTTTTGCAAGTTTGCACCACTTGAGAGACTAATTCCATATTTCAGGTGACTTACCATCCTCCATCAGCACCGAACAAAAAATAAATCATAGTTTTTGGATGATTATAAAGTTGTCTCTGTGATTTTTCTACTCCCCTTCGCTATAGTTACCACTTCCTTAGATTCCTAAAACAGCTTTCTTCTCTGTAATCACTGATGGATTTGAATATCGCTTAGGTGCATTTTCTTGTCTTTCTGGAATCCCTTACTTCCTTACTGACCGTTAGCTGATGACATCTCGAACAGTCCATGGCCTAGTGCCCACCAAGACTGTCTTCTAGCCAGAGATACGAAGAAATGGAGTCACCTTGACAAAAAAGAAGACAGAGGAGAAGAAGGACAGGAAGGTGGACAGAAGTGGTAGGGATCTTGGGATAAGGGTCTGAGACAGTGATAGGCAAGAGGACAGGGCCCGGATGAGGAAGGCCTCCTTCTGAGTTTTGACACTTCCAACATCACACTGAAGACTCACACTGAAGACTTCCTCTGTGCATCTGTTTCATTTTCACATAGTCTCTGTTTCCTTCTCTGTAATGACAAACATTTTGCTTCTATGAAGGCTTTTACTTGGGTTTGATTCTGTCTGTTGAGTGCTCCTGTCTTCAGTTTTCACCAGCCACAGAGTTGGATGCACCACTGGAGCTCAAATCTGAAACAGAAGCTGGCTAAATCCAGCGGAGAAGCCGTCCGCTCGGCCAGCGCTGCTGAGCTGAACACCCACATCACATGACCTGTCTCTCCCCTACGTGATGGATCCGAATTACAGTCAGCCCTGTGGACCTGTGGCTTCGTACCTGTGCATCCAACCAGCAGACTGAAATCACTTAAGTGGGGAAAATCTGTCTGTAATGAGCCTGGACAACCTTTTCCTCGTCATTTCCCCCTAAACAGTACATATTACAATTTATGTGGCACTTCCATTTTATTAGGTTTTATGAGTACTGTAGCTGACTGAAAGTATGCAGGAGGGTGTGGGGAGGTTATATGTAAATACTGTGCCATTTTATGTAGGGGACGTGGACATCTGTGGGGTTTGCTATTCTCAGGGGCTCCTGGAGCCAAAGTCCCACAAGTATTGAGGAAAGATTGCATTTACCCACCAAAGTGGAATTTACCATTTTCGTATCGCCAACCAGACAGTCTTGTTCACCTTTCCCATTTCTACAATGGGAAAGCAAAATAAATGAGAAAACATGCCCATCTTCTGTTTCTGTTATTTGTACCCCATCCGAGCCTGTAGTGCCTAGTTGTTACTTAATCATTACACTCCATGATCCTTGTCCAGTGTCAGACGTGATCTTTCTGCCTCTTTTCATCGCATTCCCTAAGCAGTGTGTGTGTGTGTGTGTGTGTGTGTGTGTTTCTTCCACTTTCTGCATCACTACTAGATTTACCTCTCGGCTCCTTTTATTCCCATTGTGTCCATTTAGGTCATTCATTCAAATCTCCTACTAACCATTCTGTTACTACTTTGACAGGAGACACTGGAATTTATCTTCAGGCCCCACGGCGTTAAATTCCCCTTCCGTCCCCTGGCTTCCCGTTCACTCTCCTTCTCTTGACCTTCAGATCACACTGCTGTGAGCTTGACTCTTGCCCGAGTCCTAGTCTCCTTTCATCCTTCCCATCTGCAAGTGTCCAGATTTTATTAAGTCAAATGCTATGCCTGAGACTATTTTCCCAAGCGAAAATGTTCCCTATCATGAAGGGCCTTAAATTTATGGCCTTAATAAAATTGTAGCTTTTAGTAAAATCCCTATCTTTGTCTTCCTTTGGCTGCACTTCCCATGCAAGGACAATAAAGGCTACACTTAAATGACTGCCCTATAAGGACCTTGTTTCAAGAGTTGACTTTTTTAGCTTTTCCCTCTGGAAGCCCACGATGCTGTTGAGACTCTGAGATCAGCCACATCGTCACACCCCCTCCCGGAAGAAGCAACTTTTTCCCGATGATGTGTGAGCAGCCTCAGGAGGGTGGGATTCAAACATCCACAAGTCTGAAATATCCCACCGAAGTGCCCGAGGTCTTGCGTTAAATCAACTTGTCTATAAATAATAGTGAAAAGTGACCTTATTCATTTGGGGATGGAAATTAATTTTAGTATATTTAAAACTACATTCAAAGTCAGTTCGTGGCCGCTCATGGTGAAATGCTAACTGGACTATCTCTTCTGTATTATAAACCATTTGAAGTTTCATCCCAACGGGGCCAGGGGGACCTTAGCTTACTGTAAGCTTTAGATTAGCTCCGATATCAGAGCCAGCATGACCCATGGCAGCTGGTAATGCAACACATGCCTATCATTTGCTGTTGACAGGCATTAATAAAAACCTAATTTGAGGAAATTATGGAAAACCTACTCATTATGCAATCTGGTTTATGTTTTGGCATGTGGCAATCATTGGCTTGATAGCTGAGAAACCTTCATTTCCAGGACTTTATAGCCCATGTTTCAATTGCAGACCCAGCCAGAGCCCCTCACCTCTGCCATGTGTTTGATCTTCTAATTGCCTCAAGACATGCACGGGTTTGCTTTACGATCCTGTGGGCCTCGCCTGGGCTGCAGTGTGATGTGCCCCGAGATCTAGTGCTGCCGTCAGGAATAGGTGCTTGGCTGTTCCAAGAAACTTAATTCTGTCTGCATCTATCAAGAGCATTCCCTCAAAATCCAGCGCCCCCCACCCCCATACACCATAACTTGTTCCTTATGGCCTCTTTGGACTTTTGAGTGGTTCTACTGCAGTAGAAAATTTTCTCTGCTCTAGGAGAATAATTCCCATTAGTTTTCAATGTATACAAAGAGCAAACACCGACTGACTAGTGCAGGATTCCAGTTACCATTCCACTCCACTACAGCTAATAAATAACATTTAAAACATTGTACTTGTTTTAATTAAAGGAGACTTTCTTATAAATGGTATCCTATTAAACTGGTCAAGATCCAAAAAATGTAGGCTGGAAGGGGATAGGAAAATGTTTAGAGTTTGACTCTGAACTTGGCTTCTGCTCTTTTTTGCTGTCTTTTAATACATGATACTTGTGCATCAGGCAAGAAAAAGGAATAAAAGAAAACTGGGCATCAGGAAAGAACTGGCTCCTCCCACTGGCCTTCGACTGATGTCATCTTGAAAGTGTCCAGAAAAAGAGAAATGCCGAAGTAGTCTTAAAGTCATCAAATAAAATTGTTCTAGAAACAGATTCTCCTTCTGTCTTTTCTCTGTTTTTATGATTTTTTTTCCAGATGAAGACTCAAAATAAATCTTACTCTTTTCTCCTTCTTCCCAGTCTCTTTTATTGCTCCTTTCTCTTGGTACCTAATTCTAAGTAGCTCTTTCTCTGTCCCATGCATTTGCTTTTATTTTAGTTAGGAAATATTTCATTCTCAAAGCATTGAAGACAGGCAGAATCATTTGGTGGATTCAGCGATAGCATTCTCGTCCACTTAGGGGTCTCAGCGTGAGCTGGAAAGTGGAGCTGGGGTCTCCTTCCACGGGCACCATGACCTATCTCCTTTACGGTGACCTGTTTGTGGTCAAATGGGCAAAGCCTTTCCGCTCTTCTCATCTCCAGAGTTCCCTCGTGGGGTATTTGCTCATTTGACTCAGTGCTCTGTGCCTTCTCAAACCAGAGAGGATGGGCTGATCCTTTGGGGGAATGATGAGTTTTTAAAAACTTCATTTGGTTCTCTTAATTGATTGAACATTTTTTTAGGGTTGAGATTATCTCAGTAGACTTACTTTAAAAACATCAAATTTAGTTAGGTATAATTTTCACATAGAAAGCACATGCATTTGAAGTATCTGCTTTGATATAGTGCAATCAAAGGAAACAAGATGCATAACTTTTACACACATGCACATGCACACGCATGTGTGCACACACACACACACTCACAGTCCCCATATCTCACATCTACCTCCTCAGAATTTGCTGTAAGTGGTATTAAATGTTAACAGCTCTATCTGGTATCTTTGATTCATCCCCATCATTATGTTTATCAGTAGTTCACCTCTTTTTATTGTTGATTACTCCTCCATTGAAGAGTGGAAGGACCATCTGTCTGTTTGTTCAAACGTTGATGTATATTTGTGGATTTTTAAAAATTATTTTAAAGCTATCCTAAGTAGATCTAACAGACACATTCTGTACCAGGCTTTGTGTGGACATATTCTTTCATTTTTTAAAAAATTGAGTTTACTGGTACATTTTAGATATACATATGTTTTCATGTAAATACCTAGGGGTGGATTGAAGGGTTATGCAGTAAGTGCACACTTAATTTTCTAAAATAAGGCCATCTATTTCTTCGAATATGTTTTATAGTTCTGCACACTTGTTGCATTTGTTCTGTGGAATCACAAGCTATTGTCAATCTTTTATATTTTCAGTCACTCTAGCTTGACAGTAGTGTAGTGGTATCTTGGTAGGCTTTGAATTTGTATTTGAATACAAATTCTACTGATGATAGCATCTTGTCATGTGTTTTTGTGTTATCTGTTCACATCTTTTGTCTGTTTTTAAATTCTACACTCTCTTAGTGATCCATAACAAGATAAAAATATGAAAAAAGGATACATGTTCTCTGTTTTATATCTAAGAATAGCTAATATTCTCTCCAAGTAGTTGCACAAAGTTTCATCATTATTTTTAAAAATTCACCATTTCATTTCAATTATTCAGTCCTTCACATGTATGTTGTAGTGATTTTAAGTTTGAAAGAACATTACTTTGAAATTTAAGCCAGAAAGGATCATACAAATCAATTATTTGGAGAGAAAGTACGCAGGTCGATGTTAATTTCCACTGGTCAGACTGAATGCTGTCTCAAGTCCTGTATTATTCTTTCAGACTTTAAGTGAAGTTTTACATTTCTAAGGCAGTCACAAATATTTTTCACTGTAATATCTAGTTACCATGTTGAAAAGTTGCTCATTTAAAAAATATTTGGTGCCTTATTTAGAATATTCACATTATCTTGCAGTGTTTGTTACTTGTTGAAGTGTGTAAATCCAGTCTCTTTCTGTGATTCAGTGGGGGGAGGAAGTCTCAGAAATGGGATACTTAAAGTAAATCTGTGTTCTTGATTTGTGGGGACACAGTTCTCTACACTCAAGTAGCCTTTCACTGAGTTATTTAAATCATTGGCAACAACTTTAGACATTTATAAAGAATTAGAATGAAGGGCCGGAGGGTTAGCTCAGTGGTTCCGGCGCCTGCCTTGCAAGCGCAAGGTCCTGAGTTGGATCCCCGGTAACCACATATAATGCTGGGCGTGGAGACTCACGCCCACCAGCAATCAACACCGCATACCACAATGCTGGACGTGGTGGCTCATGCTTGTAATCCCAGCACTCGGGAGGCAGAGACAGGAGGATTGCTGAGTTCATGGAGGCTTGCCTGGGCACCATAGTGAGCTCAGGGCCAGCCCGAACTACAAAGCGAGACCCTGTCTCAAAAAGCAAAAAAAAAAAAAAAAAAAAAAAAAAAAAAAAAAAAAAAAAAAAAAAAAAAAAAAAAAAAGAATTAGAATGAATGTGGGGATTTAGGCATTTGCAAAAATATAAGAAGTGACAAAGGAGTGGGACCCTGGCTGACCTGAGCTGGAAGGTACCAGAGTGGACATCACAAAGAATCTCCTTTTCCTGACCCGCCTGCTGTTGCTGCCTCTCAAAACTCAGCAGACTGGAGAGAAAGGGCACTAGCAAAGCAGTGTCATCAAAGCTCAGTTTCCAGTCGCCTCTGCAGAGAAGAGGAGCTGCGAAGGGGACGGAGACGTGAAGAGCATCGTGTCACTCTTCTACCGTCCACATTCTGTGCAGATGCGCCTGTGACAGAGAGAACTGATTTACCAAGGAGCCGTGAAGGGGTCTAGGAGCCGGAGGGTTTAGCTGTCTGGTGTTTCCACTACAAGTATGTTGTGACACAATTTTAAGCATCGATGTGAAGCAGAAGGAACTTTTTTTTTAGGGATATGGCAGTAGTCCTAAATGGAAAAGGAAGAATCCATGCAGTGCCAACAAACAGAACCCCATGCTATATTCCTTAGAAGGTTTATGATAGAGAAAGAGAAATTGAGGATGTATGGACCATGCATGGCCATAGTATCTGGGACTGTCATTAAACAAAATACAGAAGCCAAACAGCAGTGTTTGTGTGTGTGTGTGTGCGTGTGTGTGTGTGCGCGTGCATATAGTTTAAGCTTTTTTGAATTAGATTTTTTTTTTTGCAAATAAAATACACAAGTTAGTTATTGCTGTGTAACAAAACCCCAAGACTTATGGGCTTAAAATAATAACCATTTAGTAATTCTCATGAGTCTTCAGGTTGGCAAGGCATTTTTTTCGGGGGGGGGGGGTAAAACGAGTTCCTCCTGTGTCACAGTCGCTCGTGTTTTGGAAAGGCATTTCTGCTGGTTTTGTTTGGCTCTCTTAAACTAGGATGGCTGGCATCTCTCCTATGACATAGTGTCTAGGACTGGAGTTTGTTTACTTGCCAAAGAGCTTCAAGGGCAAGGGGCAGAAGCACAGAAAGACTCTCAAGGACCAGGTTTGAGTCAAGTTGCTTCCTGTCTTTTGTGTCAAAAGGCTGGATGAGATTCAACTAAGGAAATGAACAACCTGGAAGAGTAGATAAGAAAACTACAGATGGTAGCAGCGACATTTGGATGAAGGAATTATATACAGGTAGCTATTATTTTCCCTTGTGGTTAATATTAATAATTTATACCTTGAATTTTAATTGTTTAGAAAAACTATATATATATATATTTTTTTTTTTAAGAAACATGCTTAAATATAAAATAAAGTATGTATTCATTTGTAGCCTGATGATGACCTGAGGTGACTCTGGATTGAGAGTTTAGAAAAAACTGACTTGAACACCTTTTCTTAAAATTGTGCCCCTTCCTGAAATTTCCATGAATTTCTATGATGGGGTTTTCTCATTCTTCACCTTATCCTGTCCAGTCTTCCTGCTCTCCTCATTCAGAGTACGGCCTTGGGAGCATGCAGACCTTGGGGCGGACTTGGCAGGTGCTGAAGGGTACTATGAAAAGGGACTTCACAGAGCCCCACACAGAAATGGACTAAAATGTTAGGTGTATTTATTTATCAGTAAAGTTTCTTCTCTGGCCCTGCCTGGACCTGGCCTGTGAATTCTGCTTCCCTGATATTTCCACCCTTTCCAGGGTCCTTTCTTATCTCAAACCTTTCTGTGGTGCTACTGACCCCAACTAGTCTTGATTTGTTTTCATTGTAAATCCGTTTGGCCAGTACTACAATTCTGTCTCCTTCCTAATAGGACTTTAGAGGGAATGTATCCATTTGGTACAAAGCATAACAATAAAATATTTTGCTTTGGTAATAAAGGAAGGAAGAGTCAGTTTTAGAAAGAAGTATATGATATTAGGCCCTAAAGAAAGGAAAGAAATGTAGTCATTATGAGTTTAAAACCATATAAAAATCCTCGATACATGCATCTGTTCAGCAAATGTTTTGTGAACATCTTGAATCTTCTGGATACTATCTTCAGGTCTAGAAATGCGTCCTTACCTTTGGGAAACATGCATGACACTACTGTCTTGTTTTCTAAAAGTGTTGGGAGAATAAAATATTGCTCTCAATGCACAGCATAAAGTCTTTCCTCAAAAATCTTAAGTATTATTTTAAAAACTTAAAGCCTATATAGCAATTTCTAAAAGCTATGATAGTTGTGAAACCTGAAATCAAAGAACAACAATGATGAATGTGTGTCACACTTTCAGGAAAGAATGAGATTAATTTATTAATCATTGGATAACAATTCATAATTCCACCTTTACTACTGAGCAGTAAACTCCAGCGCCCAAGAAGAATCAGGAGGATGCTATTTGGTGTTTCCTTGGGTCTCAGTTAGTGCCCTTCTTTATGGGGAAGATAGAACATTTCTGTAGGAAGAAATAAGACAAAATTTAAATGCTAAAGGGCAATGCTGAGTGTTGTGGCTCAGGCCTGTAATCCCAGCACTCCGGGGGCAGAGACAGGAGGATTGCTGAGTTCAAGGCTTGCCTGGGCTCCATAGCAAGCTCACAGCCAGCCTGAACTACAAAGCAAGACTCTGTCAAGAAGAAAGAAAGAAAGAAAGAAAGAAAGAAAGAAAGAAAGAAAGAAAGAAAGAAAGAAAGAAAGAAAGAAAGAAAGAAAGAAAGAGAGAGAGAGAGAGAGAGAGAGAGAGAGAAAGAAAGAAAGAAAGAAAGAAAGAAAGAAAGAAAGAAAGAAAGAAAGAAAGAAAGAAAGAAAGAAAGAAAGAAAGAAAAGCCAAATTAGAGCTACCATTCCAGAGCCCATATTGATAGAGGGAAGTCAGTTGGCCAAAGGCACAAAGAAACACTGCAGAAGAAATAAGACTTCATTCACCTGAGCAGTGTCCAAAATGTTTCAATCTACCACAGATTGAACTGAAAATTGAATCAATTTGTGGATAAATAAGTTGGACTACATTTGTGTCTCGAACTTAGACTGGCTATTCATAAATCATATAACATTATTTATTTTCTTTCTTTTTCTGCCATATACTAGTCCCTTTATCGCCTGTCAATGCTGCTATCTCGACATGCACAAGAAAAACCACCTAATTGCAAACCCCTTATGCAGAGTATAGGAAGTTAATAAAAATCTGCAAATTCCTGCTTGGGAGACAGTGTAACCTTCAAGAAGGCAAAAAGCTGGGGGTGGCAGTGGAATTCAATAGCCCATTCAGTGTTGAAATGGGAACACTAAGTCTACTCTTTGGGTAAATTCATGCCAGATTTGGCCTGCGGCTCTCACTGGGCAGTTCCCAGATGGGAGCAGGTCTTTAGCCTGTGGTGAAGAAGCTCAGAATAATGCCTCTTTGAATTAGTTTCAAAATAGTACTGCAATGTAGCCTGACAACTTCTAATGCCAAATCACAAGAAGAACACATAATAGCAGTCTGTTAAAGTAGGCAGAGTAGCACTAGAAGATACGGTTATTAATATAAATTAAAAAGCATGAAAAGAAGCCAGAATAAACCAGCATCAGGTAACAAGGCTAGCAGTAAAACAACAGAGATTTTATCACTCCAACAATATCAAAATTAAAAATATAGTACTTCAACCTTATCCATAGGGTATACTCTCCAAGATTCTCAATGAATGCTTAAAACCACAGAGAATACTGGACCCTACATATATTCTGTTTGTTTCTGTATGTACATAAAATGTAATTCATAAATTAGGGACAAGATAAGATTAACAGCAACTAATACTAAAAGTATAACAATTATGATAATGAACTATGGTAAAAGTTTATGATGGGTCCATGCATATACATATGTATTCTTTCTAGATGGTTAAAACTAGCTAATTAACAAATATGTCACTTAACTATCAATATCTTAATTATATCTGCTACACTAATATCTAGCCTTAGCATTTTTCAGGAATACAATATATATATTGTAAAAAAAAATTATATATATATATATATATATATATATATATATATATATATATATATATATAATTTTTTTTTTGGCAGGACCAGGGATCGAACTCTGGCCCTTGTGCTTCCAAGGTAGGTGAGGTACCACTTGAGCTCAATCCCCGGCCCAGGAATGCAATGTCATTTTTAGTTACTGTAGTTGCCACTTGTAGAATTTATTTCTCTAATTGTGGTTGTGTATCTCCTGGGCAACATCTTCCTACCGTTTTGCACCCACCGACAACCCAGCCTCTTGTAGACATATTTGTGGTCTCTGTGAGATCGATTTTTATTGTATTCCACACGATGTCCTCACACATTTTACCATGTGCCAGCTTTCTCCCCCTAGATGTAGTGTCCTCTACTTCTGGATGATTATAAGTCTTTCAGAGCAAATGAGAAGGGGAGTAGCATGCATGAGTTAGAGTGTTTATTAGGCCACGCATTTCTATCCTGTATTACTAGGAACATATGTGAGAAAAAGGAAATTAAATAGTCAAATTATCTACCTAATGCATCAGCATTTACCTCTTTAGTTGCCTTTCCGGTCCTCCGGGGCTCTCGAGTTTGGAGGAATGACTGAAAATATTGCCAGTACTGCTTTAAAGCCACACGGACGAGAGGCATTTGCAGTCTGGTTTATGCCCCATCCTACACTATACTTACGGTGTGCCACTCGGCCGTTAAGAATGGTCCTGACCATTATTCCGACTGGGCTGTCATGACAAAGCATGGCGGTTAGTAAAAGGCGAAAGATTTATACGATCTGAAGAGAAACCAGAGTATAGCATGGCGGTTAGGACAGCTTGAAAGGTCAAGGCGTTGAGCGAACTGTTTTGTGCTGAGGCTGCTCTCCCTGACCCGTGGAGGGCGCCTTCTCCGTGGGTCTCCTCATGGTCTTCCCCATGTGTGTATGTCGATATTGTAATCTCTTAACTTTGACCAAGATATTGCCCTCTTTGAATACGGACCACCCTAATGACTTCATTTTAGCTTAATCAACTTTATGAACACACTCTCTGAAGACAGTCAAGTTCTGAACTACCAGGGTTTGCCGTTTTCAGCACAAGAGTCTTGATGGCATAAGATTTAGCTTAGGGCACCTGTCTTGTTCTGTTTTTGGTTTATATTTCTTCACACATCTTCACCATACACTTACTACTATTGCTTGGCATACATGTATATTGGTTTAATCACTGGGTATCAGTTTCCTTCATTAAAACGGAAGGTTCCTGAGGGTGAGTCTCTCTCTGGATTGTTGAGTTAAGGTAACCCTTCCTCAGACAGCCTGTGCCTCC
>PVIC010011671.1:0-41009 GCA_004025085.1 Thryonomys swinderianus | reverse complement strand
ACTGTGGTATGCGGTATTGATTGTTGGTGGGCGTGAGTCTCCACGCCCAGCATCGTATGTGGTTACCGGGGATCGAACTCAGGACTTTGCGCTTGCGAGGCAGGCGCCGGAACCACTGAGCTAACCCTCCGGCCCTGCTTTTTTTTTTTTTTTTTGAGACAACATTTCACTATGTAGCTCAGGCCAGTCTTTAAAAAAAGAGAGAAAGAGAGAAAGAAAAGAAAAGAAAAATTTAACACAATGTATGATTCTTTTTTTTTTTTTTTGGCCAGTCTTGAACTCATTGTGTAGCCCAGATTGACCTTGAGCTCCTAGTGATCCTCCTCCTGCCTCAGCTTCCTGAGTCCTAGGATTACAGTCATCTGCTTTTTAAAACCCTCTTCTAGTGAGAACACTGATAGATGAGGATTCACATGGGACATAATGTTTTCATATTCCATTCATATTTGGAGAGTTCTACGCATAGGCCACTTTTTCATATTTCTTAATTACCAATTTTCTGATCTTAATCCTCTTAAGTCTCCAATCATTCAACCAAACCCTTAGCTATTGCCCTTCAATAAATATAGATTCACACTGCCCACAGCATTTGCACATCTTTCAAAGCCTCTCTATGGTGGGACTATGTGCTACTACCAACCCCTGGGGGTGGGGAGAGTACAGTATATTCACCATCTTTAAAGAAGTCCTGGAATTTTTCTCTTCACTCAGCTTATCTGAGGGCACTAAGAGGCAACAGATCCAGGGGAGAGAAGCAATGTGCTCAACATCTTTGCTATTTTTTATGCAACTTACTTAAACCTTTAAAGCTTACTTGAGGCTGATCTCGTACATTTAATGATGGAACAGTGTTGTAAATGGCCAACGTTACAGCTCGGGGTCGGACAACACCCAATTTGTGAATGGCAGCTTAGTTTCATGGTAACTTGGTGATTCATGTTCACACATTCATGGTCACTCTGTCATGGATAACTATGATTATTATTTTTGTTGTACACCTTTACAGATGAAAAAATAAAACCAAAAAGCATTCATAGACTATAAAAGGGAAGACCTAGGATCTGAATCTGGCATCCAGTGCACTATATCATTATTCTTTCACAGCCCTTAGACCGTGATTGCTCCAGTCTGAATAAAGCACCCACCTTTCATTTAGGCCATATAACCCCTCCAGAAACTACAAGAGAATGAGCTATCAAAAAAAATCTCGTGTCATCTACTGGTACAAATTCCCCAAGTGTGATTGTGAGTGTGATTGTGAGCTGTACATAAAATGTACCAATAAAGAATTCAATTTTTAGGGCCAGAGGGTTAGCTCAGAGGTTCCAGCACCTGCCTTGCAAGCGCAAGGTCCTGAGTTCGATCCCCAGAAACCACATACAATGCTGGGCATGGAGACTCAAGCCCACCAGCCATCAATACCACATACCACAGTCCCAGGTGTGGTGGCTCACGCCTGTCATCCCAGCATTCGGGAGGCAGAGACAGGCGGATTGCTGAGTTCCAGGCTTGCCTGGGCTACATAGTGAGCTCAGAGCCAGACTGAACTACAAAGTGAGACCCTGTCTCAAAAAAAAAAAAAAAAGAATTCAATTTTTTAAAAAGATATATTCCCTGGGTGTGGTGGCTCACACCTGTAATCCCTGCACTTGGGAGGCAGAGGCAAGAGGACTGCTGTAAGTTCGAGGCTTACCTGGACTACATAGTGAGTTTAGGAACAGCCTGATCTACAAAGCCAAGACTTTGTCCCCGAAAACTAAAAGAAGACATACTGATTCCAGAAGATGTGAAACAAGTGTATATCAAGGTAATAGATATTGATTATATAAACCTTGTATTTACCAAGTTTTATCTGTATATCCCTCTATTGTAGTGATACAGATAAGCATAATTTCAGTGCATTATAATGCATAATTCAATGCAAAGATTAGAAAATAATCAAATCCTATAGGGGCACATGGAAGGTATTAAAGTCAAGAGAGGTTTTCTAAGAGAAAGTAATATTCAAACTAAGATGTTACAAACCAGTAGCAGGTAGGCAGAAAAAATAAATCAGGGCAAAGAGTGGGAACAAAGTGAGGGAAGTATAGTTAGAAGGTATAGCAAGTACCAAGGCCTGAAGTAGCAGATGGCACAGTGGACTCATTCACTAAGTCTAGATCTTCAAACCTAAAAAGAGAAAGGGCAAGCGATGAGGTTGGGTAACAAAGTAGAGCCAGATCACGAAAGAACTTTCAAAGTTAACAAAGTTAAGAAAGCCGTTTTCTAATCCTCAGGACACTAGGGAATCATTGAAGAGTTTTAATCAAGGAAATAACTTGCCAGTTTTACATTTTAGCACTAATATTAAGGCTGTAAGGGAAAGCCTGAGAACGGGAGGCTACTGCTGCAGTTGAGAGAGAAGACAGTGGCAAACTAGAGTTGGAGCAAAGGAAATAGAAGTAGATAGATCGGAGAAAATTGATAAGATTGGTTGAAATGAAAGGGAAGGGGTCAAAGGATTATAGCCAGAAATAGATTACCATATGTGAATTATAGGACCATTCTCTGCAAGTAGATCACACAGGTTTAGGGGATAAAATGTTATGGGAGGGACACACAGGGGCAATGTCTAAAAGGACCTGAAAGTGTACGCAAAATGGATTTAGACTGAGTTTCAGATATGAAGGCCTTTCGGTATGTGGTATATATTAGTCAGTGTTCACTAGAGGAGTAGATTTAATATAATATATATACAGTGGCTACCTGAGAAATCAGGAATAGAAAAATTCAAATGGTCAATTTCGTACCAGGGGGTTAGAAGATCCAATTGAAGGTCAAAGGCCTGGAGCTTACTCCAGAGTCTGTTGCAAGGCCAGACTGGAAAGCTGGAGGGTCTGCATGGGAAGACTGAAGGCACTGGATTATGAATGTCCCAAACCAATGGTCAAGGTCACAACTCCTCCAAAGAAAATAAAAGGGAGACTTCCTTCTTCTTTCCCTTTCTATTCCATCCAGGACACAAGGCTGTCCCAAAATCTGAGGTAGGGCTTTCCTCCTAAATTTGCACCCAATGCGTCAGTCATTCACAGACACACCCAGAGCACTAATCTGCAAGGTAGTTTGACTCAAATTGACGCAGCATAATTAACAAGCAAGCATATGGTGACAACTATAGATCAAGAAAATTCACAGAATAAAAAGACAACAGAAAAATGAGGTCTCAATGCTGAGCTTCCAACAAGGAATTCAATAAAAAATGAGGGGGAAAAGAGGAAAATCCCCATCAGCAAAGGGTCTGGGTGGAAAAAAAGATCCCACAGAAAGGAAATTTGCTTTTAAAAATAGTTATTCTGGGGCCAGAGATTTAGCTGAGTGGTTCCAGCACCTGCCTAACAAGCACAGTCCCTGGTTTGATCCCTGGTACCATATACCACAATGCAAGTCATGGTGGCTCATGTCTGTAATCCAAGCACTCAGAAGGCAGAGGCAGGAGGATTGCTGAGCTCGAGACTTGCTTGGGCTACATAATGAGTTCAGCCTGGCCCTGTCAAAGCAAGGCTCTGTCTCAAAAAAAAAAAAAAGTTATTCTGGTTATGTATCCAAATTAATATAGTTAACCATAATAGCTAGTATTTGATACTTAATGTTTTAGTAGTTAGTACCAGACATAGCTCTAAATGCTTTATATGCTCTATTTCCTTAATTCTCACTAAAAATTCCCATTTTGTAGATGAGAAAAACAAGGTATGGATTTAGTAACTGTCCAAGGGACTCTTCCCATTAGCAAGCAGAACTTGGCTTTGAACCTGCAGTATAATTTGGCTTCCCTTGAGAAGAGAAGTTGGAAGTTGTAGAAGCTCCTTTATAAAACCACTTAATTCTTCATTGCTACAAGAATCCTAATCTTACAGTTGGGTCTTTTCAATATGGGATTATTTTTATTTATAAATAACTCTTATTTATTTTGTCTTTTTTCATGTATTCACACAGTTTCAGATATATTATCAAATGTGGTAAGGTTTTTGAAGATGTTATGTTCCAGTTTCATGGATCTCAAAATGATTTACAACTTAAAAAAAAAAAGAAAGAACAAAAACAAAAGGCTCTTATCTAATGATGCTACTTCCTCAGTAGAACCTAACCTCATGCAACTGAAACTTATAGAAACTTTGAGAAGAGTTTGCTATTGATATTTCCCAGGTATTAATGGCTTATGGAGATAGAAAGCTTCAAGTCAACGTTGTCTTGTTTTTTCCAAGCCATATACATAGGAACCAACCTACAAGCTAGAACTTGACCAAGAGGTGATGAGGGTGAAAAATAAAGACACAGAAATAGGTTAAATTCTGGGGCCAGAGGGCTCATGTCTCCCTTTGACATAGAGCCCCAAAAGACTGGCACACTTTGGCTTTATTCACTTGGACACAGGCACAAGCAGCTAGAGTTCCACAGGGTTCAGCTGCCTCTCACCCTCCACAGTACTCCTCCAGGTAAACAACTTCACCTCAAGTGTTTCTACTTCTCCCTGCAGTGTGTTAGTGCACTTGTGTTCCCTCTTTCTCCTCAGTGCTCACCAAGGAGGCCAACTAGGCCTCATTTTTCCCATCTGGCCTTCCATATATAGGGTAATGTTACTTCTCTGGCATCACTGAATGGCCCCTAGAAGGAGGTTTGTAATAGAACACTAAAATACATTTGTGTATGCATAGAAGTAATCTTGCTTCTAGAGATGGAGCTGATTGGTAATGGGAGAACTTACACGCTTCGTTTGAATAAAACTTTCAAGATATGTATTGATTACAATTGTATCCAGCCTGGAAGAAACAATGAAAACCAAACAGTGGTTCAAACACCAGATCTCAGTCTGGGCTACATACTGAAATTGTCTGGGGAGTTTTAAAAATTATAGAGTTCCCACCATCAGAAATTCCCCTTCAAATGGTGGTAGACAGGGTGAGCCAAGCAATGGGAACTGTAAAACTCCACAAGTGACTCTAAAGGGCCAGTGTTATAGACAGAATCTGATACAACCCTCACAAGGCTCAGGGCATTGAAGGCTTACTTGCTGATGGGTTTGGGGGGGAAGCGATTGGATTGTGAGGGCTCTAAATTCACCAGCAGGTGAGAACATTATTTAACAGCATTATAGAGATGTTGGAAACAAAAGGTGGAGGCCTAGTGGAAGGGAGTGGATCGTGGGGTCACAAGTCCCGAGGATTGTGTCTGGTCCCTGGCCCCTTCCTCTCTGCCCCCTCACCCGCATTCTGGCCAACAGGAGGCGAGGAGCTTTCTACTGCTGCCCACTTCTGCCATGATGTATGGAGTAAAACCTCTGAAGCTACAAACCCAATTGTGCTATCATTCTACAAGCTGCTTGTGTCAGGTATTTGGTCACACTGACAAAAAGCTGATTAACTCATTAGCCAGCTTTGAAGACAGCCAGTTTAAAGAGGTAAAGACTCTTTAAAATATAAACACAAACTCCAGGAGTCAGGGAACAAAACAAACAGCATAAAGTTGCTCAAAGATGTCACCGAAGAGCCAGGATTTCTTTCATCTTTTTGCTCTACCTTTATTCTCCAGATTTCATTCTCTTGGTAGTAAGAGACCTGGTGCACGAAGCCTTGTGTTTAGACTCTGTGTCAGAAGAATGGAGAAGGGCAAACTGGCTTGTCCTCACAGCTTTTTTTTTTTTTTTTTTTTTTTTTTTTTGGAGACAGGGTTTCGCTTTGTAGTTCAGGCTGGCTCTGAGCTCACTATGTAGTCCAGGCAAGCCTGGAACTCAGCAATACTCCTGTCTCTGCCTCCCGAGTGCTGGGATTACAGGCATGAGCCACCATGCCCGGCACTGTGGTATGTGGTATTGATTGCTGGTGGGCATGAGTCTCCACACCCAGCATTGTATGTGGTTACCAGGGATCGAACTCAGGACCTTGCGCTTGCGAGGCAGGTGCCAGAACCACTGAGCTAATTCTCCAGCCCCTCATAGCTCTTTTTAATCAGAGATGGAAACCCATCTCAGGAGGACATGCTAAAGTCCCAAACGATATTACACAGCCATCCCAGGCTGTAATGAAGTCTTTGAATTTGTGTGTGTGTAGCTTTACAGCCTCTGTAGTAGAAGGTAAGGGAGAAATGGTTATTGTAGCAGCCAAGAATGAACATATTATTTTTGTAGTTTTTTTACATGTAAAATGGTGCTATCAAAACTTTAAGGAAACAACATATCCAGAAGCAATTTCATCATTAACTGGACTTCTACTCCTATTTTCTAATTACGTTACTCTATCCCAGGCTCAAACTTTTCTGCTATTTTTTCTGAGGCTATATTACTTAATACAGCAGCTTTTTCAAGTCTCAATCTTCATTTGAGTAGAAAAGAAGCAGCCATTAGCCTAAGCCTGGAGAGTGGAATGACCACAAAATCTTCCCCAAAATCCTGGCCTCCTTTTGCCTGATAGTCTCCAAAATAAATTTAATTTCTCTGCTGACCTGAAGTTCACATTAAAGTATTTACTGCCAAGGGTTTGAATTACTGCAAATATGTCCCTTGGGTTTATCCCAGTTGAATTAATAATCAAAATCCCTGCCACAATCTCTTGTTTGGCAATTATTTTTATTCCAATCTCCCTCCTGGACCTAACACTCATAATTTCCAACTTCCTGCTGGACAAGAGCACCTTGATGTCTCAGAGACAAATCCAATTCCATCTGTCATCATGACCTCACGACATTCCCCTTCCAAACTCCTGTATTCCAATTTCAGTGAACTGTACAACTGTGGATTAACTTGTATGAACTACAGTCTCAGATCTGGGCTCAAATCTTCTCTTTATTTCATATATCAAATCAAACTGTCAAACTCCTGCTCTCCTTCATTCTACTTCAAACCCAACTCATCTTCTACTTGGACTATATTCCAAAAAGTCTGTGATGACCTTCACCTCTAGGGTACAAAGAGCAGAGAAGAGAGCCAGGGATTTAGCTCCACTGCACTTATCTCAGAAGCACAAGGGCCTCAGTTCAATCCCAGGTACCACACACACACACACACACACACACACACACACAACACACACACACACACAGCATAGAAGAGAGCAGAAGGGATGAGATGATGAGATGAGAAGGGCTGGCTGGGTCTAGATCCTTTAAGCTCATTGGGAAGGAAGTGTTTGATTTGCGGTGGTTTTTGTGGGTGGTTGGTTGGTTTTAGTCCTGGAGATCAAACCCAGAGCCTCATACATGCTAGGCCAGAGCCCTACCACTGAACTACAACCTAGCCCTCGATTTGTTTTTTAATAATTATGTTGGTAGGCTGTTGCACAGCTTGAAAAGAAAGAGTACAAGTTGTAAATGAGTTCTAGAATGCATGATGGACATTGTGAAATAGTAAATATTCAAAGGGAAATGGGGTTTAGGAGTAATGGGGGGAAAGAAAAAAATTGATGGTAAAAAAAAGGAAACAAAACTTGTGTATATAGGGGTGGGAGGTTGTGGGGTGGGTAAGGGAAGGGGAAAAATGAGAATTAAACCATCATATACTGGTATAAATTCTCAATGTGGAGCATAATTGTGATGTGTATATATAATGTACCAAAAAATTAAATTTAAAAAGAAAAAGTACTGACAAACTTGGCCTAGTTCACTCTACTTGCTGGCTTTATATTGCTTCTGTTAAACACAAACCAAACTGTATTTTTACATCCATGATACCCTCAACCCCAATTTAACCATATGAAAAACATCCCATGATATACTTGAGCAGTTCTTCTCAAAATGGTCAAGTTTATTCAAAAAGGGGTAAGGCTGAGAAATTGTGTTATCTAGGCCAAGAGAAGCCAAAGGAGGTAGGACTATTTTTTTTTTTTTTTTGAGACAAGGTCTTGCTTTGTAGTTCAGGCTGGCCCTGAGCTCACTATGTAGCTCAGGCAAGCCTCAAACTCAACAATCCTCCTGCCTCTGCCTCCTGAGTGCTGGGATTACAGGCATGAGCCACCATGCCCAGCATGTGGGGTGTGGTACTGATTGCTGGTGGGCATGAGTCACCACACCCAGCACTGAATGTGGTTATCAGGGATCAAACTCAGGACTTTGTATGCCGGAACCACTGAGCTAAATCTCTGGCCCTCAGTAAAGATTAGTTAATTCTGGTAAATGTCCTATGCTAATTTAAGGTGTTACCAATGGGAGAATCTGTAGGGCTATTTGGGAGCTCCCTAGACTGTTCCCTCAGTATTTCTGTACATCCCATATTGCTCTAACAAACAAATATACACATTTCTAAAATTTAAGGTGAAGCATGTAGCTCAGTGCTGGAGCACTTGCCTAACAGCTTGAGGCCTTGGGCTCAGTCCCCAGCACCAGAATAAACAAAATCAAAACTCTACAATAGTCCCCTCTCTCCTGAAGGAGAAAGGCTAAGTAGCATATCCTGAAGGTATTTTGTCCAAGCTAATTTATTATTCCCCCTAAAGTACCTAATTATATTCCAGCCACAATGTACATTTTACTTTTCCCTAGACATTCTAGGCCCTTTTGAGACTCTGAACCTCCGTATACTGTTTCCTAGAATTCTATACCCTGCCATCCTCAGTTCAGCCACCACTGTAGCTGTTCAACCCAGTTGCCTCCTCCTGTGACATCACGAAGCTCTTGAAACACTTATATGTTACTGCTCGCCACAGATTCTAGAAGAGCAAGCTGGGAAAGGGAAGTAAAAAAAAAAATCAAGATGTGTTATGTACCTGTACCAACTCCCCATGATGAACATATCATTATGTACTGTAAACATGTAATGATAAAAGTTTAAAACTACTTAAAAAGTAGAAGAGCAAGTTGTCCAAGATAACCACCTCTCCTTCCTGCTAGGTCTGACCAGCTACCACTGTCTTTTAAATCTTCCAAGGAGAAGTCAGATAAAAGTCTGCTACTCTTTTGCCTCTACAGTTGCAAGGGATCCCTATCAGGCTGTCAGGGAGTCCTTAGGAATACTTCTGCACTGCCCGGAGGTAAGGCGGATACTCGGGGATTCCCTGAGCTAGATGGGAATGAAACTCACTACACAGTTTTTCCAAGAAACCCTCTGTATGTAACCCTATTTCCATGCCTTTGTATACCTTTGATGTGGGGTGAGAAGTTTAAAGGAATGATGTGAATATACAGATACCACGTGCTTTGGTCTCCAATATACAGGATATTATGTGTCTCTGCCTACAAGCTCAGCTTCTCTTTGCCTCCCTTTTTGTGTTTGCCTATGCTGTCAAGGTTGGACAGTTTACAACTACAGCTCCCTTCCAGCTGGGATACTAGACTCCCATCAGATTCTCTCATTACAATTCCATAGCAGTGCTTTGTGTTTTGTTCTTGTTTAGCTACAGTCTCAGCCTGTTTCATGCATTCTTCAGAGAGAGAGAGAGAGAGAGAGGAGACAGAGAGACAGAAAGAGAGAGGCTCACTAACCTGCCCAGACCGCCCTCAACCTTACAACCGTCCTGCGTTGACCTCCTAAGTCGCTAGGATTACAAGTGTGCTCCACCACACTGGCTTCGTAGCAGTGCACTTTTAATTGTTTTTGTTGCTGCTGTTTTGATGCCGATGTTTTAACCCCGTTTCATTATGTGCTTCAGGCTGGCCTTGAACTCACTATGTAGCCTAGGCTAGCCTTGAACTCACAGTGACCCTTCTGCCTCATCGTCCCAAGTGCTGGGATTGTAAGCATGCACCACCATGTACGTTTAAAATAGTTCTGATGGCAGTCCCATACTCCAGCTACTCCAGTTCTTCTGGAGTAACACCTAACTCTATATTAAATCTTGCACCTAACTCTATATTAAATCCTTTTCTGCTTTAAATGACTAGAGTGCTTTCTAAGTATGTGTTGGATTCTAGGGCTACCGTAACAAAACACCACAGACTGGGTGGCTGACATAGCAAAAACGTGTTTTCTCATCATCCAAGAGGCTGAAAGTCCAGGTTTCCTGGGATTTCTCTCCTTTGCTTGCGGATGGTCATCTTTTGCTGTATCCTCACATGACTTTTCCTCTATGGGCACCTCACTGGTATTTTAGTCTCATCTTCTGGGAAGGATAGCAGCCTGATTAATCAAGGCCCACCTTAAAGCCCTCATCTTAATTTAATTTCCTGTTTAAAGGCCTCCAAACACAGTCACATTCTGAAATACTGGAAGCTAGGGCTTCAAAATACGAACTCGGAGGAACACAATTCATATCAATACTGTCTCTGAAACCTGACTTATATCTGTCTGTGCCTCCAATTTAATACCCTTTAATAAATAAACACATGAATGGAATGTTAGAGCTTCACAGCCAAAGCCTTTCTCTAGTAACTTCCTTCTGTCCATAGAGGCTGTGAGGTTCTCTTTCAACTTCTCCCTTGGCTATCTACCTGGGATCTTTGCTTGGGAGACATGCACCAGAACCACTGAGCTAAACCCCCCAGCTCTCTTCTGCTGTTCTTCTACGCTTGATCTTAGCCAAAAGGCCAAGAAGCGATCTTGTGCTGTTCTTCTAGACAAGCAGTGGTATATTAGTGATCTGTTGCTGCTTAACCATATGACCACAAACTTAGCTGTGTAAACAGCACACAGTTAATTATCCATACTCTGCCCAGTTCAGGAACCCAAGCCCACAGCAGCTGGATCCTGTGTCAGGGTCTCACAGAGTTGTAAGTAAGGTGCCAGCCAGGGCTGTGGTCTCCTCTGAGGTTACTCTGGTGAAAGATTGCCAGACTCACTCAGAATTCAGCTGGAAGAATTGAGTTCCTTGTGGCTGTATGACTCAGGCCTTCGGTTTCATGATGCCTGACACCCAGCTACAGTTTCTCGGCACTGGGGCTCCCCAGATAGCCACTTACTTCCTCCAAGGCAATAAAGCAGCTCAGCAAGATGGGACTAAAGTCATGTGTGACATAGTCAACACTCCTATACATTTCATCCACTTAACTAGGATCTAGTTAGAAGTCAGTCACACACCTCACCTTAAGGGTCTACTTACCTCAACAGCCTCTGCTTTATTGGTTTTTTTCCCTCTTCCTCTGTCATCAGGTGTCTGTGACCAGCCCCCTGTTGCCTGTCTGATACCCCAAAAATAGGGAGGGAGGATGGGCCCTCACCCAGAGCATGCACCTCTGCTAGCACTGCCCGTGCGAGGACTGCCTGAAAGTAGAGGGCTCATCGATTTTAATGTTGTGTGGCAAGAGGGACAGAAGGAATCAGGCTGTGATGAGGGCCTCAGCTGCCTAGAACATCCCTCTAGGGAGGGGAGGGGAATTACCGTCCTTTGCATTTAAATAAAGCCCCAGAAAACACAGCATACTCCTCTGTAAGGACCCCTAGCACACGGAGACTGGTTCTGTGACTATGAGTACATGTTTTTTTTTTTTTGAGACAGTCTCACTTTGTAGTTCAGGCTGTCCCTGAGCTCACTATGTAGCCCAGGCAAGCCTTGAACTCAGCAATCTTCCTGTCTCTGCCTCCCGAGTGCTGGGATTACAAGCGTGAGCCACCACGCCTGGCACTGTGGTATGTGTAATTGATTGCTGGTGGGCGTGAGTCACCACACCCAGCATTCTATGTGGTTACCGGGATTGAACTCAGGACCTTGTGCTTGGCTAGGCAGGCACTGGAACCACTGAGCTAAATCTCCGGCCCAAGTGCATATTTATTTTGTGATCTCTCAAATCCCAGCCTCCGAAGGACCAGGGCCTTACCCAGTTTTTCATTTCAATTGTTCACTATTCTGACCCAAGGGTTAGCATATAGCAAGTGTCAATATATATTAGGAAGAACAGATTGACCGCATAATTTGAAAACAAAGGACAGGATTGTGGTGTCAGAACCTAGAGAATATAAGGAAACAATTTTTTAAATACTTAGAAGAGGATGTGGTCTTTATAACCAAATCCTGCTCAGTTGTATAAAGGTAGGCAAAATATAGTCTATGGAAAGTGAAATGATAAATGATTATATTTTTATAAAAGAAAAAATCATAATAATGAATACTGATAATAAGAACTAGCATAATGGATATTTTCAGTCATAGTCTTTAGTTTCTCGTTAATGTGTGGCATTTTTACTTTTTTTAAGTGTAGGTGATTGAACCCAGGGCCTCATGCAGGGTAGACAAGCCCTCTACCACTAAAGCTACACCCATAACCCCATTTTTACATTTTGATAGAAAATAATAAGAATACAAAGAGCACTAGGAACCCTAGTGGCTTATTAATAAATGAGGGCTCACCTCTTTTTTGTAAATATACAGTTATTATGTTGTTGATTCACAGAATTCAAAAAATATTGATGAGGACTTTACCATGAGCAAGGTGTTGGGCCAATGCCAGGCTTCTAGAGGTGGAAATGTCACAGGCAGTGTACCTAGACTTTATTAAGCCATTCAGCAAAGCGTCTCGTGACTCAGTGATGGCTAAGGTGAGAGAGGTGACAGGTATAAAAGTACCGTCAGATGGTTTTGCAGCTGACTGGATAGCCCTCCCCATAGGGAGAGTTGATACATAACTAATGGTCTATCAGCAGGAAACTTCTCATGCAGGTCACAGTCACTCCCCGTACAGCTGTCCAAGTCCACATTTTGATATATGACTCCAACGAAGGAAATGATAAGGGCAGAGTGTAGAGTAACAGCTAATAGGTGAAAGAAGCAAAACACAAAATGATCTGAACGGTATGAAATTCAACAAGGATCACTGTTGAAGTTCTATATTTAACTCTCAAAATATCAGCAACACAAATCCATAGTGATTCCTGGCTTGGTAGCAGTTCATGTGAAAGAACAACCGGGTTTTTATTGACTACAGTTTCATGCTGAGGCATTAATGGAATGTGACTGATAAAAACAAAGGCTAGGGCAATTCTTGACCACAACCATAAATCTTGCATCCAGATAAGACGGTGGCAGTTCAGTCCTGTTCTAATCAGGCCGCACCGGAGATCTATTTTCTGCTCTCAGCATCCACTTCCTTGTTGGCACATGGCATCCTGGACCAATTTTCATGAAGTAATGTTTTCTCACACCCCTTTTTCCATTCTGGGTTCTAACCTACTCTTTTAAGCATTGAGTTCTCCGCTTCTTAAGTAGCAAGATGACAAAGCAGTAATGTCATGTGAACCAGGTTCTTTACAGAGATTTTTGTTGACTTATTCTTTTATTGCAGTTTCCACTCCCTGGGAACCAGACCCTAAATCGAAGGTAATGAGATGACTGGAAGTATAACTTACAGACAATTTGTATACACCAAACAGTTCTCCCCCTCTCCCCCCAAGTCAGAACATGCTTTGTCCTTGAAGTAGGCTGCCCTTCTTACATTCCTATCCTTCCTACCAAGGCTCCAAGAGATCAGCTTCGCTAACCTCCTACGGGAGTCTAAATCTACCATTTAGCGTGAAGACTGGGATCCCTGCTACACTCAAAGGCAAAGAAGTCAGCAGACCTAGAATCCAGGAGTTCTCTTTCCCCTCCTCCCTTGCCGGAGACTCATCCCGGTTCTCACTTCCCCAGTGTCCCCAGCGCCACTGAGAATCAGGAAGAGGGGAAACTGTCTAGAAGAGAGGAGGGAAAAGAAGATACAAAAAGGAGGGGAAGAGCATGACCCTGAGCCCAAGAAAAAGTCCTTTTGTCATTGCTCCAGCAAACTGACGTTCTCTTCTTTCCCTGTTCATGGTTCTTCAAATCTCTTCATTTCACATACCTGCCCAAGGTCCAGAGAAATTGCAGTTATACAAGGCCCACTCCCTCCAAGGGGTTGGTCCTAAAACTAGAACCATTCCAGAAGGTCCCTCCTAGCAAGATGCCCACCATCAGATGAGGCTAAGGCCTAAGCAGAAGCTGCACATACCCTTTCTTCCTTCTCCAACAAAAGCCTGAGAAACTGTAGTCTCTTCCACTAATGCCCTACTACTGGAAGGGTAGTCCTAGGGCATTAGTGGAAGAGACTACAGTTTCTACAGCATCTGTAAGTCCAGCTCTGTACTAAATTCTGTGACTGTTGTGATTCATTTAATACCACAATAAACCCTGGACTGGCCTATATTAAGATGTCCTTCATTACAAGCAAAAAGCTCAATTTAAAATGTCATACCTGGTAAACAGTATTATTGATCCCCACCCTTAAGTAACAGAAGTGGAATGGGCTGCAAGATGGTTCAACTTCAGAGTTCAACAACTTTATCAAAGAGTTCCCTGTGCTCCATTGCTCTACTTGGTCGTCCACAGTGAGAGCTTCTATCTAGGATTAGCCCCTGATTTAACCTCAGAATGGCTTTTCTTTGCTACTGAGATTACATATGTCCCTATTCTTTTCTCGCAGGGAAAATAAAACTTAACTTTCCTTTCCTTTCCCTTCCTTTTCGCTCCCTCCCCTCCCCTTCCCTTCTCTTCCCTTCGTTTCCTTTCCTTTCCTTTTCTTTTTGGAAATAAACAGTAAACTTCTATACGTTCATTGCCTGAATTAGGTCAAGGCCCATGACTGAGTCGACCATAATAACCTAGAATGGAACTTTTCTAGGCCTGAGCCTTCAGGGGAGGAATAGTCCTTCACCCCAGCAAAAGTTAGGCTAGTTATCAGGCATGAGCAGGAGCTAAAGAGGCAATCCCAAGGCTCTTTTAAATACTCATGCTCAGTTGTGCCAAGGAGATGCCAAGCTTCGAGAAGGGATGCAGCTATGGAACGGTGGTGACACCAAGATTCTCATCCTGCCTTTGGGGTATCTTGAGGAATCAAACTGAAGAAAAGCCAGAATCCTATCCTTTTGCCTCCAGTCTGAACCATGGAACAAGGAAACAGGGTTTTCCCAAGACTGAGAAGACCTCAGCCACTGTACTGGTGCCAGGAGCCACTCAACCAATCACCTCACAAAGCTGAGCTGTCTTGGAACCCCCACATCACCAGGGGCTTTCCTGACCTCAGCAAATGTCTACAGACTGAAGAGAATACACCACGGATGTATTGCTCATGAAGGTGTGTTCGTAGGGCCCTGCCATCCAAGTCCTCTCCAGTTTAGTCAGTGGTATGGGCTATCCTGGAAATCCTTGCCACAATACATAACCTTGCTCCTTATAGGGAAAATCTGTCAGGTTCCAAAGGACAGATTGGCAAATAGACTTCTGGAGCACAGCCCCGTCCACTGCTGGGAACTGCCTTTGCTGAACTTGTTTATTTGGGAGAGCTGCTCTGGACTTTCACCCAGCAGCTGCCTGGCAGAAGGCAACCTGACTTTAGCGGACTGAGGGTGGAGCCAACAGGAGAGTGAAGCTGATAGCTGCTCCTGACTGGGCACCAAGCTCTATATCTGGGAAGGGAAGGGCAGAGTATTCAGAAGCCATAATACAGATAGTCTCCAACAGTGAATCTCATGAAAGGGGCATGAGTCTCCGCAGCCCACTTAGATGTGGTCGAAGAAGGACAGAAAAAGTTGACTTACTTGATGAGAAGGGCTTTTCCAAATTCTGGGGGCCACTGAATATAATCTTTCCTATAAGCCGCTGCCATCTCTTGCTCTATTGCAGTCTCTCACAAGACAGCTTCAGGCTGGAGTGTCGCGGCCTGCCACCACCACTCTGCCTGTGAAGATTTTTGTGTTCTATTTTGAGCAATTTCACTGTTGATGATCCTGGCAAACGTGTCCATTTTCTGACAATATTTAGAGTGTGAGGTAAGTGTGAACTAGATAATGACCTTTCAAGTCATGGCAAAATGTTCCATTTAAAGCTTTAATTTCTTCCTCAGAGAATCTGTGAGGCCCTTTGACCCTTGTGCGTGGCCTCTTGGAGATTTTCCCAAGTTTCTATCCACTCTTGCATGTGCAGGTGGGAGGAGGTGATGACAGATGCGCGGAACCTTCACGTGCCTTGGGTCATGAAGAACATCCAAGACCACAGGGACCACTTCTGCCTTTGAGGCTTTTGCAACTCATTCTGAGATGCACGGTGCTGATCTGTTCATCTGCGAGCTTTCTTTTGATCTGGACATTGTTGAGAGCGCACCACCAGCAGTCCACCCCTCCCCAAGTCATCCCTAGGACTTGGCTAACATCTCAGATCTGCCGTGACTAAAACAATACCATATCTGCAGCTTAGCTTTAGGTGACTCACCAGAAGAACTATTTTAAACAGAATCTTTAGAGACTAAGATTACATTTGTTCTAGGAAAAACAGACTGAAGGGACAAAAGCTAATGCAATCTTTCTGAATTGTTCTTTTTAAACTCACAGAAGCCCTGCTGTATTTACTTGACAGCAACCAGTTACCATGCACAACAGGAGGGCTAAGAATTGGTATCTAAAATACTATGCCTTCATCCCATCCACCAAGATTGTGTTCATCAGAAGACAGGTTCATCAGAATAGTGAGAGTCTTGTGCATGTACTCACCAAGGAGGAGTTTACATATATCTTGTGAAGTAACATTTGTCAAGCTAGAGCTCTGCTAGTCTTGGGGAAGGCAATAGTTTATCAGTCACTGTCCTACTTAGTCTTTTGTAGTTCTCTAGGAAGTTACCCATTGCTGCTCTCTTCCTCCTCCCAGAGTGCAGAAGCAAATAGCAGTTTCTAGCTCTAACACTGAGCTGCAACAGAGTTTCTTGGAGCAAGGAACAAAAAAAATGGAAAGAATAGGGGCTTTCATGCTGCACAAATCAAGTACAAAAGTAAGAACAAACCTCACTGTTTTTCTGAAAAGCTATTTCTTTCGGGGGGGGGACAAACAAATCTAAAAGATTCAAGTCTTGACAAATGTCAAGAGAATAGTCAAGAGATGAAGCAAAATTGAAGCCACTACCTCAAACCAATGTTCTTGAGCTTTCCCTTCTGCTTGGGGTCTTACACTTCACTTCTCTGCATCATTATTACATAAACCCCTTTCCTGAACTCTTCTTCACACAGCTGAGGCAGACTGGAGTTTTCCCAAAGTCTTTACAAAATTCTAAGAGAAAACAACTGGTTAATAAATAAGAAAACACATGAAACATAAACATAATCAATCTTGTGCAATATATTAACAACGGTGAAATTTAGAGATGGGACATGGAAAGGAGGATTGTATACTTTATTACTTTTTTGTTTGATTATTTTCCAAGAGTCATATTCACTTTATGAGAAACACACATGTATTTGGAAGCTTATATAGTCTTCACTTTCACCCTTCCAAAGCATTCTACCTACAGACTTTTGACCCGACTAATTCTGAGACTCCACCTTCTGCTCCTTTCTACTCCTGTACTTCCCAGCAGGACACAAAGGAATGAAGAGCAATGAATGATAAGCCTGATCATTCATCCATCAGTATGTTTCTGTGTGAGCTGTAGCAGAAGATACTACATAACCTGTCACATACTTTCAGTGCTTATCAGTTTCACTCAAATGCCTTTTCCATCTGATAGAAAAAAAAGATAGAGGGTCATAGATCTAAAAAGTCTCAGTTCTCACATTTTTTAAAAAGCCACTTAGAATTATACGAAAAAAATACTTAATAGCCTCGTTAATCTCTGCTACCAAAAAGATTATAGCTGAAACAATTCCCAAATACAACAATGAGAAGGAGCCACTTGCATACAAATGGAGCTCCTGAAGACTGTAAAGAGGAAAATCCCACTTTCTGAGCTTGTTGAAGCAGCACCAAGCCACTAGTATTGTCACACAAGGCAATCCCTGTCCTCTGGTCCCTCTAGTCAGATGACTAAGGCCCTTATCAGCCCTAAGTTATGACTTTTAACTCTTACTTGGACTTCAAGGATCCATGGTTTCCTCCCTCTTATCATCTATCCTAAGGTCAAGTATTCCCATTTAGAAATGATTCAAATAGTACTAGTCTTAACTTTCCCCAGGATATCTCTGCCTTAATCTCCCTCAGTTTCCCCAAGGAAGACAAAGATAAAACCTCTGGAAACACCACAAATGAACTTCACTTACATCTAGTTCTACTGAGAAGGACACTTCCGGGGGGCACTGCCAAGGAACACTAGCCACTGACACACCCTTCAGGGAACAATCTGTGCTCAGGACATTTGCCTGTGGTTATGGCTCTCATGACATCACTGACCCATGAAGAAAAGACATCCAAACCCCAAGGCTCCTGGGCCTTCCTCAGGCATCTCATTGGCCAGAGCCCAGCTTTACTCCCTTCTGGAAGGACATCAGGGAGTCTGCCCTTCCCCTCCCAAGACTGAGCAAACTTATTCCAATGGATGTGGCAGGCAAGAGTTAATGGCCCAAATGAGAGCAACCACTTATGTAGCCCAACAGTTTACCCTAGAAAATAACAGGCCAGATGATACAGAACTTTGTGAACTATATTCCTTAAGCCCCCCAAAAAAAGAATTTTTTAAAGGCTCTTGACTAACATAAACCAAGGCACAACCATCTTCACATCGTTTCACAAATTTATTCTAAATGAAACACCAGGTGGCAGCAAAGTTTTACATTTTTTTACCCTTTGGACTAGAATGAAAACAAAATATCAGGGAACGAACTCACCTCTGAGTCAGACAGTTAGCTGGCTTAGAAATGGGCACTCTGCCATCTTGTAACGTGAAGAGTACAAAGCTTTTTGGGGGGAGGAGACTCCGTGCATTTTGACAAGATAATTTCCCCCAAAGCCACCACCCCACACCATTCTAGAGGCCTTCCTGGTTCTGCAGGCCAAGCAGGGAAGTGACCGTGTCAGAATGGCCAGATTCCAGAGTGTGGTCATGAATCTCATATTCATTTCCCCAGTGTTGAAGCACTGGACATTCACAGTGAGAAGTCGTAAAAAGAGCCTGAGTAGGTGAAAAGAACTGAGCTGCCCAAGAACTGAGCTTCCATCTCGGAACATTTTTACCATCTCTGATGACATGATCGGTAGCAGACATGTGGAGGCTAAGAGAGATGGAGGAGAGGAGTTAATGGAAGAGAGGAGTTAATAAAAAAATCTGTATCTGATGCTCCTAGTGACAGAGAGACCTCTGAAAGCTCCATCACCAGCCCACAGCTGTGGCAACTCCTGCTCAGGAACAGACAGTGCCAAGTCCACTGTCCAGTTTGGCCTCAAATGTCTTCCTTGCTGTAGCGTTATGCTTGGCTCCCAACTTTGAGTTGTGGCTGGCAAGATGCCATTGCCACGGTGCAGCCCTGGAGTTCAGACCCAAGCTTTTACTGAACTGTTTTGCAGGGCAAACACAGGTTTGCCTTAAGTAGTGACTGGCCAGTTTATTCCATCCCTAAATAATACTTTGAATTCTCAGACACACTTTAGATTGAGCATTTCATTTCCATCCTAGAGAAAACTCCGGTCTTTTAAAGTAGAGCAGGAGAGACAGAAGGAGGATAGACAGTTCGGCTATCATTTTAAAAGATAAGGAAAAAAAAGATAAAATTGAAGACTTTGCTCCTAAGATCCAAAACAAATCTTGCAAACAGATGTATTTATGAGTGTTCCTTCTGGAAGTGGAATTGACAGGCAAGTGAGCAGCCTTGGCCCTCTGTAAGTTACATGGCTAAATCTGCAGCAGCTCAGCTTCTGTGATTAGTTAGAACATTCTTGAAAGGAGCACTGGAAGGAGGAGAAGCTCATTTATCTACATAATTGAGGCTTCAGCTCCAAATATGTGATTGTTTTTATTTCATACAGAAAACATGATCTTATTCTGACAAGTTAAGGGAAAGCTTCACAATTCTCTTTATGGAGCAGGTCATTTAAAAATATTTCCTAAGAAAAACATTCTACAATTCCTTTGAATGTAATAAACAATATCTTTGGGGGCAACTTGCAACAAATGTTCCAGAATTCATATCAACATTTAATTCTCCCTCTGTGTGTATGGTCTTCACTCCCCAACTATGATGTTAAATCATTTAATGCAGAGAATTGACAGCACTAGGAAAATATTTGGACTGACTGTCTGGAGTTGCCATTATTGGCTTTAATTATGACCTACTCGCTCTTGGGTCCTGAACCAGCCAGAAAATGAGACATGTGTGCTAAAGTATTCATTAGAATTCCCTCCTCAGTCATTGTTCAGAATTGTTCAGAAGAAAAAGTTCGTTTCTGGCTCCTGTCTTCAGTATTTTAAGTGGAGCCATTAATGTGCCAGATTTTTTTTTTTAAAGGATTCGTCAGAAAACAAGATTATATGCATACCTTGTTTTCTGCATGTAAAAATATCTTGAAGGTCAAATGTCCCTTTGCTCTCATCTAGTACCCTAGATGAAAAAAATGGTTTTTGCAGTCACGAAGTTAACTGGTCTTCTGCAGCCAAGCTGCTTTTTCCAAGCCCAGCTCTCTCTCTTGAACAAACGTAGTCCTATAAGCTTTGGAACTGGAAGTTTCGGTGAGGCACAACTCAAATCTCTAGAAGAACTAATCAGAAAAGAGGGCTGACTTTTTCAGATCTTTTAAGTTCATTGCTCCCCAAATATAAGATTTTAGAATGGTGGAGTTGGAGGGGAGGAACCTTATGGATCACTGATAAAAAATAAATGATTTATCTAAGGTGAAAAGGTACATCCATTGTTTGAGCTTTTTGTCCTGGCACAGAGAGACAGCAGTGTTTTGTTTTGTTTTTTAAAGTAGGATATCCTTAGTAGTTATTATTGCAAAGAGTTGCCATTTAATGAGCATTTACTCTACTGGCAACCAGGGGTTGATGCTTTCATACATGTTGTACCATTCATCTTCCCAACAAGCCCATAAGGTAAATATTATTATCCTCATTTTACAAGTTATGAAACTGAGACTGAAATTAAAAAGATTTGCCCACAATTATAGGGCTAGGAGGAGGGAGAGTCTGTGTACAAACTCAAGGTTGCTGGACTTCAAAACCTTTACTATTCCCCCTCCCATCTGCATGTCATATGAAACAAGGCCTGCTTATAAATCAGCTGGGATATCTTGGGCTCTCACATCACTTTAATGTTTGAAATAATGAGGTGAGTCATCCACAGTGAGAAAGTAGAAGAGGAAGCCCAAGCCATCCCCATTTAGCAGAATGTGCAGAGCCATCAACAGGAATCATATAGATGCAACTATTTCCCATCATCTACTTGTTATGTTGAACATGACAGTTTCCTCTAAGAGCTTTTGAAAGACTTCCCTGTTTTTAATAAAAGTTGGCGAACGCAGTGTTGACAATTTGTCTTTCATTTAACAAAAACTTGGTGGAGGGAATTTGGGACAGATGCTTATTTTGGGAAAAAAAATAATTTGGAGTTTTGTTGTTTTATTTTTTATGATCAAGGTCATGTGGGGCTAGGAGAGCAGATGTGGCAAGAGTGAGGAAAGCTTATCGGATTGTTGTCTATAGTGGCACAGACGATGGAGTTATTGTCTGGCAACACTTGAGTTTTCCATTGAAACATGGTTTGGGAAAGAAACTTTGACATTTTAGAAAAACTAATAAAGTTAAGATAAAGTTGGAACGTTTTGTATTAAATTTTAAAACACGAGATAGATCTTGGAGACACTGGCTTAGGCAGAGACTTTATGAATAAAACCTCTATAGCACAAGAGCTAGCAGAAAGAATCAACAAATGGGATCTCACCCTACTGAAAAGCTTCTGCACAGGAAAAGAAGTCCCTGGCACTGCTAAAAGACAACCAACAACACGGGAAAAAAATCTTTACTAGCTGTTTGTCAGACAAAGGGCTGTTATCGACAATATATAAAGAACTTAAACAGATCAGCCTCCCCAAGTTTAAAAACCCAATTCAAAAATGGGCATCTGGGGCCAGAGGGTTAGCTCAGTGGTTCCGGCGCCTGCCTCGCAAGTGCAAGGTCCTGAGTTCGATCCCCGGTAACCACATATAATGCTGGGCATGGAGACACACCCACCAACAATCAACGTCGTATACCACAATGCCAGACGTGGTGGCTCATGCCTGTAATCCCAGCCCTCAGGAGGCAGAGACAGGAGGATTGCTGAGTTCACGACGGTTGCCTGGGCACCATAGTGAGCTCAGGACCAGCCTGAACTACAAAGCGAGACCTTGTCTCAAAAAGGAAAAAAAAAAAATGTTCATCTGAAATGAACAGAAACTTCTCAGAGGCAGACGTCAAAGCAACCAAGAAGCATATGAAGAAATGTTCAACATCACTGGTCATTCGAGAGATGCAAATGAAAACAACACAGATTTCATCTCACTCCACAAAGAATGGCCACGATTACAAAATCAACCAACAATAAATGCTGGCGAGGCTGTGGGAAGAAAGGAACACTTCTTCACTGTTGGTGGGATTGCAGACTTGTGCAACCATTGTGGAGATCTGTGAGGAGATTTCTCTGAAAACTAGGACTAGGGGTCCCATTTGACTCTGCTATCCCCCTGCTAGGAATGTACCCAAAAGAATTTTTAAAAAATCACATTGGAAAGACAGATGTACACCCTTGTTCATAGCAGCTCAGTTCAAGATAGCTCAGTCTTAGAAACAACCCAACTGGAGAGTGGATAAAGAAGATGTGGGGTTTTTTATAAAATGGAGTATTATTCTGCCATAAAGAATGACAAGATTGATTCATTTATGTGCAAATGGATACACCTGGAGGACACACTAATAAGTGAAATAAATAGATCACAGATAGGCAAATACCAGATCTTCTCTTTGATATGAGCACCTGTAAATGCAAATGAGCTCTAGAAAGTATGACAGTTTTTGTAGAATGGGAAATTTCCATAGGAAATTTGGTGTGGGAATGTAATGAGGGGAAGGAATAAATATGATTCTGAAAGAAAATAAAAGAGCATTTATATAGGGGGTGGGGAGGTGTGGGTGGGTGAGGATGTGGGTGAAAATGAGAACTGACTTGTGTCATATACTGGTACAGATTCCCCAACATTATATGTGATTGTGAGATGTATATAAATGGTACCAATACAGAATTCAATTTTTAAAAAAAAACATAAGATAGAGGCATTTCAGTGAAACATTTAAGTTTTTTACCTAGGTGCCAATGCAAGCTGTACAAACTGAAAATTTACTTCCTCTCAAAAAGAAAAAGCCGTATCCCTGGGTTAGTCATAAATAACTTCCTGGTCCCTGACCCCACAGTGCCTTTTCAGTAAGATCACTTGGACCCCCTACAAGTAGGTATATGTCTGGTCAGAGTGAGTTAAAGGGCATTATCTCCATGTTGGACTACTTCAAGGTCAGCTCTCTGGTACTGTGTCCAAATACCTGAGAATATCAGTTTAAGGAATGAAAGGTTTATTTTGGATCACAGTTTCAGAGATTTCAGTTCATGGTCTGCCAGTTCCATTGTGTTTAACTCTGTGGCAAGATACAAACAACATAATGATGCATGATGCATGGTGGAGAAAAGCTGTTCATCTTACAGCAACTGGGAAACAGAGAGTAGGAAAAGAGAGAGGGGGAGACCAGGGACAAGATATAGCCCCAAACTCACTAGCCCACAGCCCACAGCCTTCGAACAGCTTCCACCTCCTAAGTTTCCATTATCTCCCAACAATGCTCTCAAATTATGATCTCATCAGTGGGTTAGTTAATTCACTGAAGTCAGAACCCTCACAATCCAATCACCTTCCAAAAGCCCACTTCTAAACACAGGAGATTTGGAGAGTATGTTTTAGATCTAAGCCATAACATCCACCAATACCTTCCTAATCAATACCAACTTCATCTCTTATCTAGACCCTGCAAGACCACTACACCCAGTATCTGGAACAGTGCCCAACACAAAATAGATAGATTAATTAAACTGTTGTTGATTAGATGAGTACATGAAATCCTGTTTGCCCTGAGTCAGTAACCCCCATCCTGATTGATTCCCTAATCCTGTGGCACGACCAGTGGTGAGACTAACCCATAAGAATATGCTGCCACTTCACCCCACTCTGCGCAGTTAACTCTTCTATTTCTGGCCATGTTACTGGCTGGATGCCCTAAGTCTAAAACTAATAAATTAATCAACTCTAGTTACTGGTCTGTTAGACCACAGGGGTGCATTTTTGAAATAGCATGCAGTGTGTGGGCTGAAAAAAGCTGAGTGTCCTCGCAAAGATAAAATGTTGTACACAATTGCACAATGGCATTGTGCCCTAGCCACAGAGAATCTCGTGCAGTTGCTTTAGAACAGAGCTCCTATCAATATTTTTTTTCCAGAGTCTCCCCATGTGATCTTAATGGGCCAAAGAAGTTAAGGATCACTGCTCTATAAGTGGAAGCACACTCATCAAATGAGGGCAAAAGGTTACCAGACAGATTAGCACACAGGAGCAACCTGAGGCTGGCAACCCCATGGATGACTTGTGGATGTAATGGAACGCACCTCCCCTCATCCAGCCTCACCTTGGTACAGAGGTTATTGACTGTCCCTTCAGGAATAGCCCCCTTTGGTGTCACTTCAGCTGCCCTTTGCTGTGAGAAGCTGGAAGTGGCTTATTAACGTTCTCTGCCGTGTAGCATAATCAGGATGGGGCTCAGCAATGACTTGGCACAGTAGTGAACACACCCTCCAGGTTACACTGGGGAAAACCCCAAGCAGAAACAGAGCAGCTAGCCACGTCCTTGGGCTCCGCAGCCTGCCTGAGAAGGCTGGAGATGAGCTCCCGTGGTGGCTGGAGATGGCAGCAGGCACTGGATTAGCTCCACAGAGCTGCTGGGACTGACCCATAGCCTGTGAGCAGTGGCTGGCCTCACCTCTCTGGGAGTCTTCCCTCAAGGCCTTCCACCACCTCCTAGGTCCCCAAAGGCCCGGGCAAGAGGTCCAAGTCTGGCTCTCCCTCTAGCCTCTTTCCAACACAGGCAAAGCTCAACCCCTCCATGCTTCCGGCCTTCCCTTTAGACTCTCAAGGGCCTTTTCTTCTGACAACAAAACCTGCTTCTCTGCACATAAAAGGCTTTCAAAACTATTGTTTTTGATGTGGGCTTCAAGAGGCTGTTTTAAAAAGGTCTGAAAATGGAACATTGACTGTTTCTTTCTCTTTGCATTCGGGTTGTTCCAGTCCTAATTCTCCTCAAGGCAATGCCACTGACTCACTGGGAGAAAGGTCAAGAGGAAAAAGTGTATGGAAGACAAGCAGAGAGACTTGCCCTCTGTCTGCACATAGGAAATGACTGCTCCACCTGCCCCAACAACCAGCAGGCCGCGATACCCCAGCGCGTCTTCATAGACACTGAAGAGGAGAACCATGATTTGCCTCAATGATGGAAGTTCTAAGTCATGATTATCAAAACGTTGTTTTCTTCAAGTCAATGTTGTGAAAACAAAAAGGAGGAGGGTTACTCTAGATTGAAGAAACATTAGAAATAGAGCAGTATTGTATGGAGCCTGTTTTGGACAAACCACTGTCAAAAGACATTTTTAAGACAATCCAGCAAATTCGATGATGGACTGGGTATGCGATGATGCCACAGAATTTAATGGTAAAGGTGACATGAGCACTTTGGTTTACAGAAGAGAATTTCCTTGTTGCTGTTGCTGCTATTGTTGTTTTCTAACAGGTGCATACTGAAGTATGTGGGATGATATTATATGGTCAAAAGAAAAGAACTCACATAAAGTGGTACATTGCCTATAAGTTCAGCTACTCGGGAGGCTGAGGCAGAAGGATCAAGAATTTGAGCCCAGGCTAGAAATTTTAGCAATATCTCAGCTCCAAAAAAAGAAGGGGGAGGAGGAGGGAAAAGGAAGGAAAGAGGAGGGAAAAGCATAATCTAGAGTAGATGAAAATTAGGGGTAAAAGTCCAAAATAAACAGAAAAGAAGAAAGGATAGCCAGATATGGCACAATCATAATTACATGGGCTCCCCTCAGCACAGCCAGGATTTTAGTCATGTGCCTGTGCAGAGTGACTCTATTATTAGCTCTATCTTTTGCATAAATGTGAAAAGTTTGGTAATAATTTGAAGTTTTCAATACGAGCTGGAAGAGGCACACTGAGCAGTGGAAGAAAATAAAAGCTTCAGACACAGATTTAAATATTTACCATTCAAGAACTCATGAAGTTATTGATTTACAGATGGATGAATTCTTCTTCTGATCAAGTCTGACAGGGATCCCGAACATACATAACAAACAGTACAGCTGTTCCCTGGATGCTGGGGAGACAGCCAGGCTTGTTTCCTTCCCCCGGGCTCCGGGGAAGTGGGCAGCATCAGAAGTCCTCAGGAGATCGAACGTGAGGAGCACAGCTTGAAAACCCACATGTTGCTCAGAATGCACATAGAACAACTGGTCACCAACTTAGGGAAAGAATAAAGTTAAATTCCTGCCTCACATCATACACCAAAATATGTAAATTCCATTTGCATTAAAATGCTTAAAGTATGAAACAAAATCTTAAGTGAATTAGAAAAATAGGTGGATATTCTAAGATACTGAAGCAGAGACTTTGCAAGCAAACCAACAAAGAGAGAAGTTATAAAGAAAAGATTAATTTTTTTCCAGTCCTCAAAATGGAACCCATGAGCTTATATATGCTTGCCAAGCACTCTACCTCTGAGCCAAACCTTAAGCCCAATATTTTTGATTACATAAATATTTATATCTTTTATATGTCAAAAAACTACACTCTACAAAAAATAAAAAAGAAATGTATGTCTGTATATAATATGACTTTATAATTCTTAATAAGAGTATTTCAGGGCTGGAGGGTTAGCTCAGTGGTTCCGGCACCTGCCTCGCAAGCGGAAGGTCCTGAGTTCAATCCCAGGTAACCACATACAATGCTGGGCGTGGAGACACGCCCACCAACAATCAACACCGCATACCACAGTGCTGGGCGTGGTGGCTCACGCCTGTAATCCCAGCACTCGGGAGGCAGAGACAGGAGGATTGCTGAGTTCGCGGCGGCTTGCCTGGGCACCATAGTGAGCTCGGGGCCAGCCTGAACTACAACGTGAGACCCTGTCTCAAAAAGCAAAAAAAAAAAAAAAAAAAAGAGTATTTCACATTAGTAGGAAAAATACCAATATCTCAACTTAATAAGTGAATCAAGAGCTAAAATACTAAACCAATATGTACAAAGAAATACAATCACCACAGACTTGAAAAAATAAATATAAATTATATATTTAATATATGTCATGTGTAAGCATAAATATAAATGTGTTTTTGCTACTGAAAAAATAAATATGTCAAAGTAATAATGAGATGAGTTGATGCTAATTTTTATTTTAGAAGATATGGTAAAGTAGATAAACTCAAAATCCCACTGCTATCAAATACCTAGAAAGGTTAAGTAAAACATATTTAGTATTTTTAAGTGCATAGTGGAGGAAATAGAATTCAGATGTGTTATGTTTATGTACCAACTTCCCATGATGAACGTAATCAGTATGTACTACATACGCATACTAATAAAAAATTTTAAATTTTACAAAATTCACCGTTGAACTGTTGAAAATATAAATCCAGGAGGCCAAACCAGTGTAACTAAAATCCAAAGTAGAAAGCCTGAGCTGAAAAGCAGTCACCTGGGCTACTTGGTAACAAAGAGACTCATTTAAGGAAACAAAAAAGAACTGAGACTCTCAAGGAGATCCAGAGCTCTCCAAGGCTGGACTTCACATCTCTAACATAGGTGTGGAGTTCGGACATCAAGTCAAGAGGTTAAAATACAGAATGGCCCCAGGGAGGCAGTGACCCTGCACAGCTAGAAGCAGAAAATGTAAGCCTCAGTGAAGGGGCTCACCTCACCCAGTCCACACAGAATCACCAGAGGTTAAGTGTCAGTCTCACAAGCAAAAGGTCGTGAGTTCAGTTCCCAGTAATGGAAAAAGAAAAAGAGTCAGTAACGTGAGCTCAGAACTCTATCACAGAATAGGAAGAAATGGACCATGATGAACATGAGACAGCTGACAAAGATAACAGAGTTACTAGAATGAAGCTATGAACTACATATGTTTCAAATTAAAGTGCCAGGCATGGTGGCACACACATGTAAGCTCAACAGGCTGGGGCAGGAAAGTTGCAAATTTGAGGCCAGCCTTGTCCTCTTATTTGAGACAGTGAGACCCAAGACAGAAAACTGAGAGACAGACAGACAGACAGATGGACAGCAGACAGAGACAGAGAGAAAGAGACAGGGAGGGAGGGAGGGAGGGAGAGAGAGGTCTCAAAAACATGAGAAAAGAATAAAGTTTTTTAAAAGTAGTGAGAGGGTCGGGGATATAGCTCAGCAATGCAGTGCTGGCAAACATGAGGCCTTGAGTTTGATTCCCAGTACAGAAGGAGGAGGAGGAGGAAGAGGAGAAAGAAGAGGCGGTAGAAGAACAAGGAGTGGGAAATACTATTTTCAACTATCAGATAATATAGAATAAGGAAAATAACAAAGCTCAGTGTTGCTAATTATACAGGAAATTGACATCTATATTCTGTTTATAGAAATGAAAATTGCCTCTTTCAGGGGGCAATGTATTTCAAATACTTTTATTAAAAAAACCTATATCAATTCCGGACGTGGTGGCTCACGCCTGTAATCCTAGCACTCGGGAGGCAGAGACAGGAGGATTGCTGAGTTCGCGGTGGCTTGCCTGGGCACCATAGTGAGCTCAGGGCCAGCCTGAACCACAAAGCGAGACCCTGTCTCCAAAAAGCAAAAAAAACAAAAACAAAAAACCTATATCTATTGACCCAACTGTCTTAATACTTTTATTGAAAAAACTGTATCTATTGACCTAATTGTTCTATTTCTCAGAATTTATCCTAAAAAGACATAACATTACACAAAGATTAATACACAAAGAGGGCTGGAGATTTAGCTCAGTGCTTCCAGTGCCCGCCTAGCAAGCACAAAGTCCTGAATTCAATCCTTGGTAGCCACACATAACAATACCAGATGTGGTGACTCACGCCCACCAGCAATCAGTACCACATACCACAGTGCCAGGCGTAGTGGCTCACACCTATAATCCCCGCACTTGGGAGGCAGAGGCAGGAGGACTGCTAAGTTCAAAGCTTGCCTGGGCTACATAGTGACCTCAGGGCCAGACTGACCTACAAAGCAAGACCTTGGAAAGAAAGAAAAGAAAGAAAGAGAGAGAAAGAGAAAGGGAGAAAGAGAGAGGGAGAGAGAGAAAGAAAGAGAAAAAGAAAAAAGAAAAAGAAAGAAAGAAAGAAGGAAAGAAAGAAAGAAAGAAAGAAAGAAAGAAAGAAAGAAAAAGAAAGAAAGAAAGAAAGAAAGAAAGAAAGAAAGAAAGAAAGAAAGAAAGAAAGAAAGAAAGAAGGAAAGAGAGAGAACAGAAAGAAAGGAAAGAGAAGGAAGGAAGAAGGAAGAAAGGGAAAGAAAGAAGATTAATGCACAAAGATATTGGGGAGATTTTTAGTAGGAAGCATCTTCCTGTCCAACAGCAGAGGAAAAGTTAAACAAATTATGATATTTTCATTTGATGAAATACTGCATGGGAAATAAAAATGCTGTAAGTAAGCAAACATGATCCCTCTTCTTTATAATTATGTGTCCCATTAGGGATATCTCATATAACCAATAAATAAATGGAGATACACCGAAATTCACTTGTAATCAGCCATAGAAATTTAAACAGTATTATGTATTTATTTCTTTATTGTAGTGCCAAATTTCATTTTCCTTTTTATGTCCCTCAAATTTTATTTCCAGTAGACAACAATTTCAGATAATTTTGCATGTGGTGCTGGGCCTTGAAGTCAAGGTCTCATGCATGGTAAGCAAGGACTCTTCCATGAGCTATATCCCAAACCCCAAACAATGTTACACTTTAATACGCATCTAGGTTGTAAGCATCACAAAAGAGGATCCCTGATGTATTTTCAGGATTCTCCAGAGAAACAGAGCCAATGTGGGGGGAAGGAATTTAATACAGGACGTGGCTCAGACAACTACGGAGGCTGAGAATTCTGAAGATACAGAACACCCAGTCTGCAAGGTGGAGGAGAACCAGGAAAGCCAGAGGTATAATTCAGTCTGAACACAAAGACTGGAGAGGTGAGGAAGCTGAGGGTGTAAGTCCCGGTCGGAAAAGGGTGGGGACAGGTGCTGCTGATGTAAGTCAGAGTATGAAAGCCCAAGAACCAGGAAGTCCAATGTCTATGAGCAGGAGAAGATAGATGTGCAGCCCAGAGGAGAGAGGGGATTCACTCTTTTGTTCTGTTCTTCCTCCTGGCAGATCAGGCAATGCCTGCCACATGGCTGAGGGTCGGTCTTCTTTACAGCAAGTCTGCTCATCCCAGCACCAATCTTCGGGCTGGAGATTTAGCTCAGTGGTTCCAGCGCCTGCCTAGCAAGCTCAAGGTCCCTGCTTCTATCCTCAGTAACCACATACAACAATACCGGACGTTGTGATTCATGCCCACCAGCAATCAATACCACATACCACAGTGCCAGGCGTGGTGGCTCACGCCTGTAATCCCAGCACTCGGGAGGCAGAGACAGGAGGATTGCTGAGTTCAAGACTTGCCTGGGCTACATAGTGAGCTCAGGGCCAGCCTGAACTATAAAGCAAGATCCTGTCTCAAAAAAAAAAAACAAAAAAATATGAATCTTCCCAGAAAACATCATCATGGACACAGCCAGAAACAGTGCTTTATCAGCGGTGTGGGTATACCCCTCACTGCAATCAGGTTGACACATAGAATTAACCCTCCCACACGCTGAGGTTGGGAGGACATGGGGATATGGAGACTCATGCACTGCTGCTGGGAACACAATCTGGTACGGGCATCCTAAAAGGCAATCTCACATGATTTAGCACCAGATGCATGTGGAAGTCTTTTGGCTAAATGATGAAGTTTGGGGGTACATATCACCAAGAAACCTTCAGACTGATCCACAAGAGGTCATGAAATTGGATGTTTATCTACAAATTGCTTGTGGCAGAGACCCAAGTGTCTTTCATGAAAACAAGGAAAGCAGGGCCAGGGATAGAGTTCAGAGTTGCTTTGCCTGCCTCGTAAGTGCTAGGTCCTGAGTTTGATCCCCAGCATCCACAACAGAAGACAAAAAGAAAAGTAAGATGTGTGTAGCATATTTTTGGATGAGAAAACTAGGAAACAACAAAAATCTTAAATACAATAGATATTTAAGAAGTTGTAGGCAAGTGTGCTGGCTACATGTCTCTATTCTCAGTACATGTCTGCAGTCCTAGCATTCTGGGAGGCTAAGGCAGAAATATAGCAAGTTCCAGCCCAGCATAGGCAACTTAGTGATTTAACAGGTCTCAAAATAAAAAGGAAAAGGGGCTGGAAAAAAAATTTGAAGGACATAAAAAGAAAAATGAAACTTGGCACTACAATAAAGAAATAAATACATAATACTGTTTAAATTTCTATGGCTGATTACAAGTGAATTTCAGCTATCTCCATTTATTTATTGGCTATGTGTGAAAGCTCCGGGTTTAATCCCCAGTATAAAAGAGAAAGAGAGAGAGAGAGAGACAGCTGTTGTTGTGAGACAGTACAATGGATTTTTTAAAATAATACATGTATAATAAGTGCAATTATCATACATTTTTAAAAAGATTCCTATGACTGACTGAGACAAGAAGAGATATGAAACTTAAGGAAAGGAAAACTAAGACCATTAAACAAAAGAAAAATTTTGAACAGATGAGTACTGACAAGGCACCTTGAATTGAAGAGTGTTTAACTCAGCTTTCACTCTTTCACTTGTAAAAATATGTATATAATATATTAAAATATCTAAAAGTATACATATTAAAGTATTAATAGTAGTTCTCTCTGGAAATGGTATTAAAGGTGAACTTTTTCTACTCTAAATATATATTGCATAATAAGTGACATGCAATTTTTACATTCTAAAAAATTCATCTTACTACTCAGAACTCCTTTCCTGCTGTTGGGTAAATGTACAATAACTTACCAAAGTCAGCTGCCTGTGTGGTCAGAGTCATTTTATTGTTTTTCCAAAATGTTTCAAAATAGCTCTGGAACAGCACCAATGGGACCACCAGATAGCTATCTAGCCTCGCCCTTCTTCCCATGCAAATGAAGACCAAGCCTCCAACCCAGCTTTGGCGGAAGCCGCAGCGGGACGCTGGACAGCAAGGCCTTTCCTTCTGGGCTGCGGGAAGGAGGGGCAGCACGAGGAGCTCTCAAAGTTGGCTCAGAACATCCTCTGAAAAGCTGCCTGGAGCAGCAGTTGCCAAGACAAAAGGTCCCACCTCAAGGGTGGAGACTATTTACAGCTTTGTAGACACAGGTGTTCTTCTCGGCGACTCAAGACCTACAGTGAGGGACGGTGACGGGCTGGGAATAGCCCAGGAGACCTTCCCCTCAGACACCGGCTCCGGAGGCCCTCAGTGTATGTTCTAACTATATTTGGCAATGCAAACCAAAGAGGTCAGCGGCTTAGCTCAGGGGGGAAAAGGCTATTCCTGATTTATAATCCCTGCTGTAAACCGAGACCAAGAATTTAAAACTCACTTCATTTATTTATTTTGCTCACATTGGGCTCACTGCAGAAGCAGCTTTCCTTTCCCATCCTACCAGCCCTCATGGAAATCTTTGGGAACCACAGGTGTAAATCACCTACCCAACCCATCCCTGCAGTAGAGGACATCTGGGGACACCTGGCTTGAGAACCTAAATGTTAAAATTAACCCACTTTACTCCTTATGACTTCACGGCATCAAAATAGCCTGTAACATTTGGGTGCCAGTCCAGGCTCCATCACTTACTACCCACTGTGTGACCTTGGTTAGATTTCTTTCTGTCTCTGAGGTTCAGTATCCTTAACTACAAAAAGAGATAAGGGCACCTACTACGCAAGGCTTCTGTAAGGACTAGACGATAAGGTACAGAAAATGGCTAGTTTATCTGACACCAAACAAATGCTAAAAAAAGAATCCGACTCCATACCTTCTCGTCTCTGCCCCGCACCTTTAGCTGTTCAGGCAACGTGTTGGCTTTTCAAGAAACTCCCTGATACCCTTGGCTGATTACAAATGGATGGTACCGTTCCCACAGCTAGCAACGGTAGCTGCAGATAAAAGCTGTGACTACTTCTCAGCTGTGGACAGGTCCAATCAACTCACAAATGACTCATCGTTGTTGATAAATGATGTGCTCTTGGCACTGGGAGGCCCTATCCCGATAAACTTCAGCATCTTATGAAAAAAAAAAAAAACGCAGAACATTGAACAGTTACAGAGAAGGGCCCAGGGTTTGATGGTGAGCTTCAGCTAATCCTGCACACCGCTGGACTGGTCATAGGGGCTCTCTGTCTCCTCAGAAAGGCCTGCAGTCACAGGACTGGTAATGGGAAGGACTCCAGCTGACCAGCTGCCTCTTTCCTCTCAGATTCACTCGCTTTGGATTCCCTGAAGTCATAAGACTCCCAGGCAGAAAGGGCTGGATGCCTGTTCCCTGCTCACAACGGCCCTAAGCTAGTGCCCAACCTGCCTTTGGCAGCTTCGTCTGGTGGCTGAAGCTCTGCCAGGGTGAGGTTTGGCGGGAGGATTCTGCGGCTAGGGGGCAAACCTCCTCTCAGGGAAAAGGGTGAGTGCTTCATCTTGAGCCACTGTTCGCAAGGCTCAAGTGTTCGCTGCTGTCAGCAGCTACCAGAGCCCCTGCCGACCTCCACCCAGCCGGCATCTACTCCTGGCACAGAAGCTCCTTGAGTGTAACTTTCAGTCACTCCCTCATTCACAAAAGCCCCGTGCTTTTCAGTGCCTGGTGCATAGTTCCTTCCGTGCGCATGTCGATTGAGGACCCTTTATGGTCGCGCTCGTGGCCCCCTCACTTCTGGCAGACTTCACGATTTGAAGCTCAACTAAGACAGGACAAGGAAACCGTGGAAGGGGTAGGCAACTGTTTCCACTTTGGGTCTTCAAGATACTGGCTCAGACAAAATGGGGCCGGGAAATCAAAATTAAGGGCCCCCTCCCCCCGCCTTCACTGCTCAACTGATCACGTGCCCCTGCCCTTCTGGTCACAGGCGGGGGCTTCTGTAAGCGGAACTCGGGGCAACCTTCTAAGACGATAAGACATAAAGCAAGGAGGAGGAAGGAAGGAGGGAGAGAAAGGAAGGCGAGAGAAGTGGGGCGAAATGTAAAAGGTTCTCGAGGGGAGGAAGGAAGGGGAGAGCTGCAGGGGGGTTGGAACAATGAAGGTCCCGGGCGTCAGAAGCGCACGGTTCCGGCAGCACGTCCGTCCAGCCCGCCTCCGGCCGGCAGCTGCACGCCGCGCGGTATGTGGGCGCTGAGTCACTGTCCCAGAACGGCGAGCCGCCGTGCAGGTCGGGGTGGGGGTGGGGGCTGGTTGGCATCTGCAAACTGTTTTTTTTCTTTCCTCTTTCATTAAGGTTGTGTGCTGACTCCCACGTAGGAGAATTTATTAAACCGCACGTACAGCGTCGCCGCTGGGGGGGGTATCCGCAGCTGCCGGCAGGGGGCGCCACCACCTAGCCGATGAGCCCTTAGGCTTGCGGGGCGCTCCAGGAGGGAGAAGGCTGGTGTTATTGGCTGCCGAGTTTCCCAACAAGTCCAAACACTTTTGCTGGGGTAGCTTCAAAGTTTAAAGCGTGAAGCTGGCAGGGTAAAGCCCTCCACTTTGCGGAAAGACCACCCTGACTGTCCAAAGCGCGCTTTCACGCAGTGTTCCCTGAGTGAGTCCCTAAAACTAGGACGTCGTTGCGCAACTTGGGGTGTGCAAGCTCGTCTCCCCACTGAGGCTTACCCTCCCCCGCCCCACCTGGCTGCCACGCGAAGGAGTGACCTCGGGCGTCTCCGCGAAGCCCTAACCCAGCACCCCGGCTGCAGCAAACACCCCCCCCCCCCGCGCGCGCGCGCCTCCCCGCCAGCAGAGCTCGTAACCACTAAGCCGGCGCGCGCTGAGCGGGGCAGAGTACCCCGCACCCACACCGCCACCCCGTCCTCCCCAGTCGGCGGCAGGACCCCTAGGATCCCGGGCCGACCGGCTCCAATATTTCCTATGCCCCGATGCTTGAGCCGAGACTGAATCAGTATTGAGACAGTTTATTTGCTGTTCGCATATCACCCATTTTATGTAAATAGATTATATAGACACAATATTCCCTTCTTCCACAGGCAGTAATCAGGTGCACTTTTTATTTTGTACACATACACACAGGACACACGCACGCACTCCACGAACCCAAACAATAATATTACACCTCGCTGAGACATTCACGTCTTAAAATAGGTGGGAGGGGATATAATTGCTCTAAAATGCCCTTAATGCAATATATAACGTACAAAAATATCTCTATATATTTGAAGTTACAAAATAATCTTGACAGCAAGAAACTTAAATATTGATAGTTACCTCTGTATGTACGTACAACACACATTGCACTTTTCCTCTCTAGGTTTTGGAAAGTTCAAGTAATAATATTGAGGCTTTCGCCCCGGTGGGGTGACACCCCGTGAGAAGTTGGTTCGTGGGCGGGCAAGGCAGTGGCTCAGACCCCCGCCCCGAGGGTCTCAGCGCTGAATCCTCGGTTTCTCCTCCGACTTTCCTGCGCTCCACCCCCGTTCCCAGGAGGAAGGACTCAGGCCCTGATCAGACTGAGGAAACCTTTACCCTGAAGGGGAAAGGGTCCCGAGGAGCCCGAGCTCCGACCAGACGGTGGGTCCTCCACTCGGAGTTTGCAGGACTGCCAGTCTCAGCCTGGTTCCCGGCCGAAATCCCAAGAGCCTAAACTCTCCGGAGGGAGGCGAGCGCTCGGTACACCCCGGAGCCGTGACCCAGGAGCTCGGAAGACGCCGGAGTCCGGTCCTGGCCCGCTTCCGGCAGGGAACGGCGGCGCCGGCGCCCGTAGCCCTGGGGGCTGATCTTGTCTCGAGGGGCGAGCCCATCCTTGTCCTTGTCTGTGAGCCGGGAGATCTGGTGCGCCAGCCTCTGCACCGTGCACGTCCCGAAGCGGCAGCCAAAGCTCCGGAGGCTCTGGCGGTAGCGCTTGACACGGACGAGGCTGGGCTGCCGGCCACTGGGGAGGAAAAGAAGGCAACGTGAGACTCCTCGTCAGGCAGGACACTTTAGCGCCGGTCGCTAGGAACGGAGCCGTTCTCGGACCCCCGAGGGAGCTGGAAACCATTCCCACCGTCTAAGCTGTGATCCAGCCCGCGGGGTTCTGCTGGTACCTGGGCTGGGGGCTGGAGGAGCCGCTCTTCGCGTCCTGAGGCTTCAGGTCCGTCTGAGCAGACCCGGCCTGCGCGTCTGCGAGCCCGGTGGGGTTGCGGCTGGGCACGGGCAGTTCTCTCTTCCCGCGACTGACAGCCCACTTATTCCATCTTTAAAAACACAAGCAGACCCGATCGGTGTGCGTCCAGAGAGACTCGTAGCCAGTTCCGCTCCCAACCACCTCTAACCCTGGGGACCAGCAGGCAGATTTTCCCTGTTCGCCCGGTAACAGGACTGAGGAAGGCGCGCCCCCGACTCACTTCTTTAGGAATTCAGACGCTCGGTCGAGCCGCGCCGCGTCCGCGCCCAGGAAGGCCAGGGCGCCCAGGAACACCAAGACGACCGAAACCAGCTTCATTCTGGAGATACGTAGACCCTGGAAAAGTCGAGCGGAGCGGAGGATTTGCACCGGGCCAGCTGCACCGCCCGGGCGGGGCGAGGGGGGCTGGCGGCCCGGCGTGGGCTGGCTCTGCCGTGCTTATCTCCCCTGGGCGACAGAGGCGCCAGAGGGGTTGTACCGCCCAGAGGTGACAGGCCCCGCAGGGGCAGCCGCTGCATAGCGTCAGGCTCCTAGGAGTTTTCTGCTCAACTCCTTTGAACTTGCTTCATAGAGCAAAGGGGTCTGGATCTGTCCCGCTCCATCCGCGTGCATGCGATGGGCCCGGCATGTAGGGTGTACCCCAAAAATGATTCCCCAAAGTGAGGTGTTCTCCCCACCCAACGCTCCCAGTTTCCGGCCTCGGAAAAGCGCCCCCATCCCCCGCTGAGCTTGCGGCACATACCTGCTGAATGGGTGATTTGCCAAGTATTTGGAGGAGAAAGTCCGGAACGTCCTTCTGACAGCGCGAAACCCCAAAGTTCAAGACTGACTGCAGTGAGAAGCCAGAATTGTTGAGGCTGGAGTCGCTCTGACTAGTGTCTGTCACCAAGACACCACTCGACAGCCAGCTCTGGTTCCTGCGCTTTATAAGAGCTCAAGGGGCGGGGCTTGGGCTGCCCTCGAGCCCTCCCTTTTCTCGGGCGCGTGCGCTCCTCCGGGCAGCGCGTGCACTGCGTTCCTGAGAGTGTGGACGTGGAGGGTCTCTCGCGCCCAAGGGGCTCAGAGATAAGGTCCTGGGACAGCGGCAGGCAGTGCGGGAGGCCCAGTTCTCTGGCCTGCGGTTCAGACAGTAGAAGGGTGAAGGAGGCCCAATACAGCTTTTGGAGAGACTTATTCCAGGATTTACACGTACCAGAGTAGGGGGCTTCCTGGGACAGCGCTGTGAGTCAAAGGGGTCGGGAGAACCGCGTGGATAACCGAAGGCTGGGGCGCTGTGGCTTCAAGTGGACCGCGCCCCCTGCCGGCTCAGCGACTGACCCAGCCTCGACCCCAGACTCCTGAAGAGCCCCAGGGACAACGCAGAGAGTGGGGCTCGCCGGCACCCCCAGAGGGGCCAACACCCCGGGGGTTCCTGGATGGGCCAGGGTGATTTCACAATAAGGGCAAAGCTCGAAACTGCTGTAATAAGAATTGGGATTGGGAGGGTAGTTAACAAGTTTCAGAATTAATGTGCCTATTTGGAAATACAGGAATAGCCAAAATTAGCAAGAGATACCGTTTTATTCCCCCCACCCCGTAATCCAATTATGCCTTATAAGGTTACAACCTGCGAGGTTGCCTGGCTGTTCTCTTTCACCCATTGTAAACGTGAGCGCTGGCTGCCAAGAGCACACTAATGCATCACGTATGTTAATCGCTTTTCAGTTTACAAAGCACAAGCTCAGCCCGCTGTCCTTTGATCTTGACACCCTCGAGTTAGGTGAGGAAGGTAATGCCACTTTTCCCATTTGACCAACTCTAAAATTGAAGTTCCCTAAACTGAATCTTACTGTCCCAAAGTCATACTAAAGGTAGGAAGCAAGTAGGCTCCCTATTCTGCCTGGTTAAGCAACCATGAATTGGGGTGCGGTGGCATGGATTCTTCTAGGCTGGGGTCACTATCCCCTCGAGGAGAATTCCGGCCCCCACCCAAAAAATGTGCCTGTTCACGATGAATCAGTTTGAACATGTTTGTCACCGTTTGTGCTTGTCCCTCAGAGCTACTTGACATTTATTTCTCATTATCTCTTATTTCTCTTGAGCCTTAGGGTGCTCCCTTCTTGCACGAGGATCTACCAGGTCCAGGTCCGGTCACCTCGTATTTCACTCAAATGTCCTGGAGACTGCTGACTACTGAGAGGCTACTGGTGAGATTGACTTCTAGGCTTCAGGCCCCAGCTTACTCCCCCTCAAGGTCATGACCTTTCTCTAGCATCCCCATCTAGCCAGCAGAGCTCTACACGTCCGACCTGCCCCGCTGTCATAGTCCCGACAGGACCCCAGAGCAAAGGCGGCTGACTGGGTGCTGGGTCCGGAGAACCTCACCCATAGCTTGACCTGGGCTGAGCCCTGGGAGCTCTGCCACCTTCCAGCTTTCAGGACTGAACCACAGACGTTGTATCTGGGAAGAAGTGGATACATGACGGGTGTTTATTCTGAGGACTCTTCTGAGGCAGGCAGCTGAGTGAACTTGAGATCCACCTGAGGAGAGGAGAACTGGGTGATCTCTGGGCCACCTGACTGGCTGTAGGACAGTCCCCGCAGCGGCCCAGTTCAGGTGGCTGGTCGGTCTGAACCACAGACAACAGATATTACTGTGAGCTGGCTGGTTCCAGGAACCTCTCCAGCCCAAGTCTTGTGGTTTTTTGTCTGCTTGTTGGTTGGGTTTTTTTTCTGTTTTGTTTTGATACCAGGGATCAATCTCAGGATCCCCCGCTCGCTGAGCAGGTCCCGGTCCACTGAGCCGCATCCCTCGCCTAGTCCTCTCCCATTTTTCATCTCTCCCTATTACTTGGTCCCTCAAATTGTCTCCACAAGGAATCCTGTCCTGGAACAGCCTGTTAGTCTCTGAGGCTACAGCCTACCTGTCTCCAGCTTCCAGCTGGGTCCCTGCCAAGTCATGGTTTACTTTCATTTCTCCTCGTACATGCCTTGAACTGCCGAGGATGTCAAGGACAGCTGGACGCTGGCCCACAGCCAGGGAAGGTCCTATGATCTAGATTCTTTCCTTCCAGTTCCCACTGGCCTTGAGGGGTTCCATCTCTGGGCAAGTCTGACTGTGCCTCTTTGCTTGCTAGCTACATTCTTTAGGAAAACCGTGGTTCTGGGGGAAACTGAATTCTGGATTCAGGAGTTGGGTGAGGGGTCCTGAAAGATCAAACTCCTCTTTGAGCTTCTAGCAGCTTCAAGAACGAAGGCAAACCCAGGCTTGCTGGGCTCCACCAAACTGCATTGCTTAAGCCACCTGCAGGAATTGTCAAGAATTCTCACTCTGGGACTTTGACATGTCCACTGTTCTTCTACGTGCTTGAACTTAAGATATCTGTCACATGCAAACCAAACCAATTCTTTTCTTTACGTGATGTTTTGGATTGGGAGTTTAGGGGACTTTGCTAGATAGCACGTATCTTGGAAAATGTATTTGATTTGCCTGGGTGAGTAGGAGGAGGGGCCCTGCTCTCCCAAAAGTATAAAGGGGTTTAAGTTAAAAAAAAAAAAAAAGACAAGCAATTCCCCATATCCTTTTTTTCTTTTCTCGTGGAATTGAGTTCCCATACTTAATCATTGTAAAGGGGAAAAATATCGCTAAATGAATATGTTTTGGGTTTGATGGGCTTGTCTAGAAAACAACACCACAGTGAAAACTCTGCTTGGGTCATTCATTAGCAGTTTGGTTTACTCACATGCCAAGAATTGTAAATTTACACAAAGCAGAGACAGTACAAGGAAAGAAGAAAGAAAGGAAGGAAGGGAGGAAGGAAGGAAGGAAGGAAGGAAGGAAGGAAGGAAGGAAGGAAGGAAGGAAGGAAGGAAGGAAGGAAGGAAGGAAAGAAGGAAGGAAGGAAGGAAGGAAGGGGGGAGGAAAGAAGGAAGGAAGGAAGGAAGGAAGGGGGGAAGGAAAGGGGGAAGGAAGGAAGGTCTTAACATCTTTCTGGAAAGAAAAGAAAAGAAAAAAAAAACAGATGTTGGATGGGCCAGGGATTTAGCTCAAATGGTACCGCATCTACCTTGAAAGCACAAGAGCCTGATTACCTGTTACCATAAAAGAAAAAAAAGAAAGAAAGGAAACAGATTTTGGTTAGTGAGATCTACATTTTTCTTCTTTCTTGTAGCCAAGAATTTCAAAAGGTGAAATTACAATAAACCCCTGAAACACTGTAACAAACATTTATATCCTGAAATCTATATATAAACATAAGTGCACACATGCTAACCTCTTATTAAATAATGATATTTCAATTTCTTCTTCATATTTCAATTGAGTTATTTTTTTTAGCCCCTAAATTCAAGGCTTATTCTTAGTCATGGTTAGAATTTTTTTTTTTTTTTAGACAGGGTCTCGCTTTGTAGTTCAGGCTGGCCCTGAGCTCACTATGTAGCCCAGGCAAGCCTCGAACTCAGCAATCCTCCTGTCTCTGCCTCCCGAGTGCTGGGATTACAGGCATGAGCCACCACGCCCGGCTTCATGGTTAGAATTTTTTAAAAATGTACGGTGGTGATTTCTTAGCTTATATTGTGGAAAGCTAGGATGAGACACATTGAAGGATTACAGAAAATTAATGAGGAATAAATATTAATAATATTAATAAGAATAATTAAGGGGCCGGAGGGTTAGCTCAGTGGTTCCAGCGCCTGCCTCGCAAGCACAAGGACCTGAGTTCGATCCCCGGCAACCACATATAATGCTGGGCATGGAGACACACCCACCAACAATCAACACCGCATACCACAGTGCCGGGCGTGGTGGCTCACGCCTGTAATCCCAGCACTCGGGAGACAGGGATAGGAGGATTGCTGAGTTCGCGGCGGCTTGCCTGGGCACCATAGTGAGCTCAGGGCCAG
>PVIC010011670.1:25675-41109 GCA_004025085.1 Thryonomys swinderianus | reverse complement strand
AAGATGAAAATTAAGAGCATATTTAGATAACTTTGGCACCTGTTTTTATTAGCAAAGTTTTAAAAAGTTGGTCAATTCTAAGTGTTGGAAAGAATGTGTGTCCACAGGATCTTTTCAAAATTTCTAGTGAGACTAAAAATTAACAACCAATATGGAAAACAAGAGTTAGCATCTGCATGCCTTAAAAGTCAGAAATTTCATTTTTATATGTATTTATAGTTTCCAGGAGAAACTCTTGCACATAAGCATAAGAAATATAGACTACCATAATCTTCATGGCAGCATCATTTACAATTTAAAAAATCTAGAGGAGAAATTCTAAATGCCCATCAATCAGAGACTGGATGAAGTAGGTCTATAAATACATGGAATAGTACATAGGAGTTTGGATTAACTACCGTGACATGCAGCAGTATAAGTCTTTTTGCAAATACTAAGTCCAAAAAATGTTGCAAATAATAATAATGCATTTTATTAAATTAAAAACAACTTTAATAGAATCAGGAATGTTTAGGAATTGTTATAGATGAAATAATACTGTATAAAAAAGTATAACAATGGAGTGAGAGTTCAGGATGTGACAGGTGGTAAGGAAATGACTCAGATGCAGGCTATGTAGTAGATGTAAATGATGATTAAGTAGTGGTGATACATGTAATCCTAGCACTCTGGGAGGCTGAGGCAGGAGGATTGCAAATTCAAGTCCAGCTTAGGCAATTTATTAACTTTGATAACAGCAAGATCCTGTCTCAAAACAAAAAATAAAAGTGTGCTAAGGGGCCAGAAATGTAGCTCAGTGGTTCCAGCACCTGCCTAGCAAGAGCAAGGTCCCTGATTCGATCCTGGTAACCATATACAGCAACACTCAGTGTGGTGATTCACGCCCACCAGCAATCAGTACCACATACCAGAATGGTGGGCATAGTGGCTCACACCTGTAATATCAGCACTCAGGAGGCAGAGGTAGGAAGATTGCTGAGTTCAAAATTTGCATGGGCTACATATACAGTGAGCTCAGGGCCAGCCTGAACTACAAAACAAGACCCTATCTAAAAGTATGCTAGGAAAGGATATTATTGCAAAGGCCTTGGTTTCAAACCCCAATACTGGGGGAAAAAAAATCCTAATCTTTATTTTAGATGATGGTGGGTTTGTGGGTGCTCATTACAGTTAAAAACTGCCAGATATCAAGCCAATCAGCAAAAGGCAGATCTGGTTACTATGTGGGGAATGGGCAAAGGGTAGTCATTCAATAGCTGTTTACTAATCCGGGTGAAAGTGGGTGGTACTTGGCCCTCAGCTGGTGGTCGCTGAGATGAAGCATAAAGGGCAGAATCATAATGTATGTTGGAGGCAGCAGAGAGATTTTCCTGATGGCTTACATGTGGGAGGTAAGAAATATTCTATTTTATGAAGCTACATAATTTATTTAACAATCTGCTCTTATTGTATATCTGGATTGCGTACAATATTTTTTTGCTCCATGAAAAAGGTTTAAAATGAGCATTTGTGTAGCTTAATCTTCATACAACTTGAATTAATTTCTTTCTTTTTTTATAGTGTGAGATAAGTTTCTCTTTTATTTTATTAGACAACTTTTTAAAAGGCAGTTTTAAGAGTAAAACTGAGAGGAATGAGCAGAGATGTTTCATGTACCCCACCCCTCCATACACACACAGTCCTCCCCAATTCTGGACAGCCCACCAGAGCCATCCAGTTGGTGAAACTTGTGAACCTGCACCAGCAAACACTCCATCCTCACCAGACTCCAGAATTCCCACTGGACCTCACTCTCAATTCCTTGGATTTGGACAAATGTACAGTGACATGTACTGCTACTATAGAGTCACACAGTATATTTTTACTGCCTTAAAAATTCTCCGTGTTTTGCCTTTTCATTGCTCCCTGTCTCCACTCCCTGCCAACCACTGATCTTTTCACTGTCTCCATAGTTTTGCCTTTTCTAGAACGTTGTGTAGTTGGAATCATGTTATGCATAGCCTTTTCAAATTGGCTTCTTTCACTTAGTAATGAGCCTTTAAGGTTCCCCCATGTCTCTTAATGGCTTGGTGGCTTGTGTCTCTTTAGCATGGAATAGTAACCCATGGTTTAGATGTACCATGTTTATACATTTGTGTTACTGAAGGGCATCTTGGTGGATTCTAGGTTTGGGCAACTATGAGTAAAACTGCTGTAAATATCCATGTGCAGCCTCTTGGATACAGGTAAATTGCCAGCTGTTGGAGTAAATATCAAAGAGCATAACTGCTAGATTATATGGGAAGAGTATGCTTAGTTTTGTCAGAAATGGCCAAGCTGACTTCCAAAGTGGCTGTTCCATTTTGCGTTTCCACCAGCAGTAGATGGGCATTCTTGTTGCGCTATGTTCTTGCCAGTCTTTGGCATTACCAGTGTTCTGGATTTTGACAATTCTAATAGGTGTACACTTGAATTAATTTCTTAAAAGACAATTTCTAGAAATGAATTGTTAAATATACAGAAGATAGGGCCGGAGGGTTAGCTCAGTGGTTCTGGCACCTGCCTCACAAGTGCAAGATCCTGAGTTCGATCCCCAGTAACCACATACAATGCTGGGCGTGGAGACTCACACCCACCAACAATCAATACCACAAACCACAGTGCCGGGCATGGTGGCTCACGCCTGTAATCCCAGCACTCGGGAGGCAGAGACAGGAGGATTGCTGAGTTCGAGGCTTGCCTGGGCTACATAGTGAGCTCAGAGCCAGCCTGAACTACAAAGCGAGACCCTGTCTCAAAAAAGAAAAAATTTACAGAGGATACACACATTTTTTAAAGCTTTGACACATATTACCTTTCCTTCTGACAGCGTATTCCACCTACAGCACACTAGACCCCTGTACTGGGTCATTTCCCAGGGCATGCAGTCTAAAACAGGAGTTGGCATAATTTCCCTTTTCTTAGAAAAAAATCTTAACACATGGATTGGAGGCTCTTCCCTTTCCTGGCTAGTCTTTCACTCAGACTCAGCCCACTCTTAACCTCCAAAGAGCCCTGGGGATTTCTTTTTTTAACAAATCTGGATTTTTTTCTGAGTCAGTTGGGTAAAGACTAAACAAGCCTATAAACAATTTAATAATTAGTTTAGCTTATATCTTTACCAAGTCTCCAGAGCCACTGTGTCATTCCATACAGTAGATACTAGTCACAAGTGACAATTAAAATTGGAATTGAAATTAATAAAAAATAAGTAAATTGAGTTGGGTATGCATACCTGTAATCTCAGCCCTTGGAAGACTGAGACAGAAGGATCACTTTGAGTTCAAGATCAGCCTGGACTACACCAGGAATTCAAGGGCATCCTAAACTGCAGAGGGAGACCCTGTTTCAAAAAATTTTGAAAAATTCAGTTCTTTAGTTACATTAATTGCATTTCAAACACTTAGTAGCCTCATGTGGCCAGTGGCTACCATTCTGAACAACCCAAATAAAGAATAGTTCTATCATCCTGGGAATGGGGACACACAGCACTGTACAGGTTGGATTAGTCAAGGAATGTTCCCTGGTATGGGGCTGAGATAGCTAGGGAGGGGACACTGTTGGCATTACTCAGTATTACTTGCTAGATTTTTCCTTCCTAATGCTGAAATCAGTTTTTATCATATCTAGTTTCCTTTTACATCTTCTGCTCTTGAGCAAAGAACTCTGGGTCCACTACAGATAAGTCTTAAGGACTGTATGTGTGTGTGTGTGTGTGTGTGTGTGTGTGTGTTTTGTAAGTCTGATCACCAGTCTGTGTCATGCCTTGACCTAGGCCAAAGCACTTTACCTGCAATACAGTGTCCCAGGGCTGAGTGTAGTACCTGACGGGCTGCCCCAAAATCCGGGGAGGGTGAGTCTTTGCCAGGGTCTGCCATGGCCAAATGGAACAATGTTAGCTTCGAGCCAGAAATTCAGAATTCTTCATTGCTCCCTGCTGCCTCAGTTTCTTCTTGTGCAGTATGAGGATGGAACTGTCCTTTGCATTTTGGAGATACAAGAAGGGAGTGCTTAGGAGAGATGATGCTCCAGATTCTGTATTCGCGCTCATCCCAGACCTGGGGTTAGCTCCTGCCTGTGTTTATTATAATCCTGCCTGTGTCCAGACCCTGCTGTGAGAAACAACTCTTGCCAGTGGCTTAAATATAGTCCTGGGAGCCCCAAATGCCACATTCTAGTCTTGGCTTGTCCACTGACTCATGGTATGACTCTATGAAAGTCACTTCCCCTCTCCTCCAAATGGGTCATGGGGAGTAGGGGGAAGATAATGGTCCTGAGTCACCTCTAGAGAGGAGCTAATTATAATGGGCTCACTGAGGCGAAGAGGTGCAAGCTGAAAGGGCAGTGAAGGAAGCAACTCTGAGAAGGGGCTTGGCTTTCCCCCTGCCTGGGCAAGCTGTCCACTGCAACCTGAGCCTGTTTCTGAAGGTCTCTTAAACCTCCATGCATTATGAACAGGGAGATGTGAGCATAAAACCACATACATTTTTTTCTGGGGAGGGACCGTAGCTTTCATCAATCTCAGAAGTTAAATAACCCCTAAAAGCTTCCGAATCGTTGCCTTGGACGTTTGATTTCTTGGGTTTCCTGGGCTCTGAGGTGAAGGGAATCTGTTTACTGGGGAGGATAGTGAAAGCCTGGCTTCTCCAAGAAGCCAGAGGGTACTGTTCTAAGAAAAGTGTGCAGAACAACCGTGGCATAAGGATTTGGCTGGTACACATTTAATGAGCAGATTCCAGTGTGTGGCACTGAGTCAGGCCCTTGAGGTGGAAATGAAATATTTTAGACACACTACATCCCCTACTCCCCAACTGTGGAGTCTGTCCCTCTAGCTATATGGCCCTAAGTGACCTCCATATCTTTGTAGACACACCTCAAGACAAGGTGTGTGTCTCGTGTAGTGTGCTGTGCAAGTCCCCAGGTGAAAAGGATGTCATGACTAAGAAACAGGAAGACAATCTCTGTGGAGTCCATATGGGGAGCCAAACGGGGAGCTGGATCCGATACTGATGTCCTTAACCCTAAATCACTTCGTGATCTTGCCAGTCACTTAGCTTTTCTGTGCTTATTATATAATCTGTAAAAGGGACCCTTTCTTGCCCTGAAACTGACAGCTATTGTGATGAAAAGGACTAATTAGCATGTGTTGTTCTTTTTCCTTTTCCTTTTTTCTTTTGTTCGTTTTTTTTATTTTTTTTGAGACAGGGTCTCACTTTATAGTTCAGGCTGGCCCTGAGCTCACCATGTAGCCCAGGCAAGCCTCGAACTCAGCAATCCTCCTGTCTCTGCCTCCCGAGTGCTGGGATTACAGGCGTGAACCACCACGCCCAGCACTGTGGTATGTGGTATTGATTGCCGGTTGGTGTGATTCACCAAGCCCAGCATTGTATGTAGTTACCAGGATCGAACTCAGGACCTTGTGCGTGTGAGGCAGGCGCTGGAACCACTGAGCTAAATCTCCGGCCCCCTTTTTAAATTTTTTTATTAGCACATGCATGTAGTACACAATGTTTATTTATTTTATTTATTTTATTTTTTGAGACAGGGTCTCACTTTGTAATTCAGGCTGGTCCTAAGCTCACTATTTAGCCCAGGGAAGACTCAAACTCAGCAACCCTCCAGCCTCTTTTCCAGAGTGCTGGGATTACAGGCGTGAGCCACCACACCTGGCTGTTTATATTTTTTGTATGGAGTTGGTACATGTATAGTACACATTTTAATTTTTTTTTACATCCCCTTTGGAAATATAGTAGGAAATATGGAAAATTCAGAAACATATGAGAATAAGAAAAATCACTCATTTTACCATGCCAAAGTTAAAAGCTTGGTAATTTGCTCTCCAAATCATTTTTCCATGTCTATGTGGTTTTTTCTTACTAAATCTTAATGTTTGTATAATTTTGTACACTGTTTTTATATACTGTTACTTAATATTATGCAGTGACTATTTATTTGAGTCATTAATTGTTCTTCAGAAACTTGATTATTTTTCTTTTTTTTTGAGACAGGATTTTGCTTTGTAGTTCAGGCTGGCCCTGCGCTCACTGTGCAGCCCAAGCAAGCCTCAAATGCAGGAACCCTCCTGCCTCTGCCTCCTGAGTGCTGGGATTACAGGCATGAGCCACCATCCCCAACACTATGGTGTGTGGTACTGATTGCTGGTGGGTTTGAGTCACCATGCCCAGCATTGTGGTGTGTGGTTACTGGGGATTAAACTTGAGACCTTGTGCATGCAAAGCAGACATCACAATCACCAAGCTAAATCCCTGGCCCCAGAAACCTGATGTTTAACATGTGACTCTTCCCTAATTTGAAGATATCAAAATTTATTTATTTAATCCTCAAATGTAGGTCATTTATAAGTTGCTTCCAAATATTTTATTACTATAAATAATGCTGTGTTGAATGACACTGTATATAAATCTTTGTACCCACCTCTCTTGCCATATAATAAAGTCTCAGAATTGAGATTACCAGGCCAGAGTGTAAATCTGATACCATTAAGCATTTTAATATATAATTTTCACAAGTGTAAGTGTTCATTCATTATGAATATAAATCCTCACATGCCTGCTGCAGGTGAGGCAGTTCTGTGTATTTGAGGTAGATGGTCTGTGATGCTGGTATGGGAGGAAGAATTTTGAATTTCACCATTGCAAAAGAATTAGTATCTATTTTTCTTTTTTAGAATCATCTGAAAACAAAGCACTTATGGTAAGAAAGTTCAAGAATGGAGAGGGAGTTTAGGTGTGATGTCAGCAAGGGGCTGGGGGTGTGTAGCTTAATGGTAGAGTATGTACTCAGTGTGCTAAAGGCCCTAGGTTCAATCCTCAGCACCAAGAGAGTGAAGAAAGAATAAACAAGCTCTTGCCTAAGTGTATGACGTTCTGAATTCCAGTCAAAACCTGTATGAGTTGTTTCTTACATAAGCAAGTCATATCATTTCTCAGACATCAGTAGTCTCACATGTAAAGTGGGAAGGCTAATTTTTAAGCCATGTCATGAAGGAATATTGTGGGATGCAGTGAGATAATAGGTCTGTGAAAGCAACAGTGTAAGTAGAAGTTGTTCTTTAATAATGACAGTGACAGCTGATGGGAGTGGAAGATAACAACAGACTCAGAGGGATGTATCTGAGGGATCTAGCAAGAAGCCAGATAGGAAACACCACGGCAAGTTTGTCAGACATCTGGCATGGGACACCTGCCTTATAGGCTGGGCCTTGGCTCGGCCCATCGCCCCATGGGGGCCACTCCTAGACTGGCTCTGATGTCCTGACTCCTGAAAAGCTGAGATCTTTTTTAAATGATGCTGGGCATCTTAGGATCAGCCCTCTGGAAGCCTGGTTAAATGATGGTCACCTTTTCTTCCAAATCAGAGGGTCAGATGGCTCCTGGGCTGTAAGGACAGGAGAGGCCTCTCTGAGCTGTCCACTTACCTACAGGGGGCCTGTCACAAGAGTTGAGGAGGATCCCTAGGGAACCGCTCCTCTGGATCAACAGAAATGTGCCCCACACCTCTGCTCCAGTGGCCAGACCTAGTGTCATAAACAGAGGCCGTGTTAGCAACAAGGGCCGGTGATCCACCAGGGAGAGGCTGGTAAGTCCTGGTAAAGGGGAACAGGAGAGGAGGGGAGTCTCCGAGAGAGATGCTGGCACTCTGTTAGAGGGGTGCCTGACACAGGCAGAGGTGTATCCTAAAGGTCACTGGGAAATCTTAAGGTTCGCCTCATTTAGTCCTCAGCCCTGGGGCAAGACCCCTTCCTTGTCAGCCAACTTAGACCACTGTGTGGAAAGTCAGGTCTTAAGAGCCTGTCTCCTGTTCACTGGACCAAGGGCAGTAAAGCACCTTGCCAAGGGACAGCAGGAGGATCCTACGTAAAAGTTGTAGATAACAACAATAATAATAAATGTAATATATTACCAGTATAATGTTAGTAATTTGATATATAGTAATATAAAAATGATAATGTATTTACTAAAATAACAATAATATCATCATCATTGGCACTTTTTGTGCCAGCTCCAGCCCAGGAGAATGCTGAATAATTCCAACTTGCTCTCAGTTCTTAAAACTCTAATGCTGCTGTGAGGAATTTGATGGTACCCGGCTGGCTGTCTCACAACTGTACTGTGCTGGTTGCCAAGGCCACAAACAAAAGCACCTAAGGAGTGGTGTGAAGTGTTCAAAGTGTGCTAGATCTGTGGTACAGGCTGGGGTGCTGTAGAAGTGCAGAAAAGGCAGGTACTGGTGTGCAATGAAGTGCTTAGATCAGGCTTCGCACAGAATGGACCAGAACCCACCCATGAGTGCTTGAGTGTGCAATAAGGAGGGAGAGAGTGGAAAAGATCAGCTTTCATAAAGATGGGAGTGTCCTGGGAGGGAGAGGTGGCCCAGCACTTGTGGGGCAGCTGTGAGGCAAGCGGCCGGCGTGGAGAGGTAGCTGCTGGGCTGGAGACAGCTTTGCACCGCAGGCAGAGGAGTGGAGGCTTGATTTTGGAGTTAATAGAGAGGAGAAGGAACCCCCAGCATGAGGAAGTGTGGGAAGCGAGGCTTTGTTGATGACTCCCGCTGAATTATTTCCTCTTTGCTCTCAATGAAGCTTTCTAAACCCCCGAACCATGGCAAGTCTGCTGAGAGCCGAGCTGTGCACCCCTAAGCCTGTTCTGTGGCTCCTACAGCCGTGGAGTTTGCTGGTGAGGCCCCGTCAACCCCTTTCCTTCTTCCCCTCCACTTCATGTGCCCTCTAGCTTAGCAGGGCAGGACAGGAGACAAGCTCTTCTGTCCTGAGGCACAGATGTGAATGAGACCCAGCCTCTCTGTCTTACAGCTTCCAACCTGGTTTAACCAGGTTAAATGGCACATGCAAAGCATGACAAGCACACTCTTCCTGGCTGCCTGGAGCTCCATCTCAGATCTAGATCTTCCTCACAGAGGAAGTGGAACCACAGAACTGTGGGTGCCACTCCAGGAGTCTGGGACCGGTCCCTTCCCTGACTTCTTCCTTGTTCCTGAAGGACCCATTGTAATTGGTGCCTGAGATAAAAACCAGACTTCAGCCACACTCTCCACAGCTACCAGGAGTCTCTCCAGATCAGTGGCCCTGAGTTAAAAGAGAGAAAAGAGAGGAAGGAGGGTGGTTAAGGATCCCTGGGAGTCCTACAAGAGGGAGAAGCAGGAAGAGCAGGCAATGTGGAAGATCCTGCCCTCACGGCCATGCAGGTGATCAGGCTACACATTTCTGACCGTGAACTCCAGCCTGAGGAGTCCGAGCCACCTTTGTGAGAAGGGGATCTTGGGGAATGTGATGACAAAGACAGTGTCAGGTTCTGGGTAAGCAGCCCCACTGCCTGTGCCCGATGTGAGCAGTGCTGAGCTCAGCAGCAGTCCTGTCTGCCCAACCTGAATCCTGCTGCCTCTATTCTGGGTCCTCATTTCAGCATCAGTCACACCACAGGAAGCCCTTCCTGGGGAGCTCCTGCTACTGCGGATGCTTTTGCCAACTCTTTACAGCCATGCTGCACCCTAGGAGCTAAGCCTAGTAACTCCATCTCTCCTCAGAACACTTAGGGAAACTCTCTGCACAACTAGGCTCATGCTAGGGGGTAATCAAATCAAGAGATGCATAGACTTCAGCCATTTTGGGACAGGGAAGTAGGAGGGAGATTCCTCAGGGGAAATGAGCTACTTGGTGAACTCAGAAAAGCACTAGTGAAGGATTTGTAATGGCAGGGGGAAGAGACATAGAAAGAAAATAGGTGGAAAATTCTGTGTTGAATCTGATTGTAAAGCTTAGCCTTGGCATTCAGAAGGAGTCCATCCTGTGTGTCTCTCTGTGTCTCTTTCCCCAGAGGTCAGTGGGGTTCAAGGGTGCAGAATGGCAGTCGGAGACTTCAACTCTCCTTAGAAGGTGTGCTGTCTTCTTGCCTCCCGGCCTAAATGTACCTGTCCAGCACTAGAGGGCATGGTGGTAGGGCATCTACCTGAGAGGATGGTTGAAACCAGACTTGGGCTGGGAGCAGAGCTTTTTGCCTGTACATTCCTGAGTTAAAGATTGAACTCTAATTTCAGCAAGTGCTCTGCATCCCAGGGACAGCCTCAGAAGGAACAAAACAAGGTACAAGACAGATGTAATTTTTTTTTGATGCTGTGAACATCATGTGAATTAGAAAGACAAATCTCCTCAAAGAACTGGGACAGAATATATCTCAGGACAACTCTTTGTCTTGATCTAAAACAGGCTCCTACTTTTGCAAAAACAGATGATAGATAATAGGAAACAGGGGCCAGGGGATCTAGAATTGGAGGGAGGAGGAAGGAGGAAAATGGAAAGGGAAGTAATGAGGATTAAGATGCAATATATACATGTATCGACTCTCTGCATTAATATATTTGTTATATATGGCAAACATGCACTTTAAAAAGTCAAGAGAGCTAAGCGCTCTCAGGATGTCCCTGGCCCCCGGAACTGCTGACTTCTTCCTGGTGTGGAGAGAGACTCTCATGGGCTGTCATCACTAACCCATCTGCCTCCAGATGTTCAGGGAGTAAGAGGAAGGAAGAGGCAGTCATGAGCAGAAATGGCACGGGACGTGACAATGTGGAGAGGCGTTTTATGGAATCCAATGGGCCTTAGTGTTTGGTGGTTTTTTTCCTTCCAGTTACCAAACTTTTAAGTTTCCACCAGAGGCCTTTGCATAACTATATATTACTGCATTTTAAATTAGCTTAAAACTTTGTGGGAAACCAGCTACCATTTGTCATCTCAGTTTCCATGTATCAGGAATCCAGATGTGACTTAGTGGGTGCTTCTGGCTCAAGGTCCCTGCTCTGGCTGCAGTCAAGCTGTGTCCTGCACTGCAGTCAGCTCTCTCTACTGGGGCCAAAGGCGCCACTTCTCAGCACACCCACATGCTGCCGGCAGCCTCGGAAGATCTGTTTCCAGGTTCGCTGACAGAGCCTTTCCACAGGGCTCCCTTCTAGCAGGCCAGCTAGCTTCCTCAAGAAAACCAATCCAAGAAGGATGAGGATCTCTGATGTTGTAATCTCAGATGTGACATCACTCCCATATTTCTCTGTTAGAATGAGTCCAGTAAGTCTAGATTGCACTGTAGGAGAAAAGATTACATAAGTAATTACATTAGTACATGTTCAGTCAATTCAACAAAGAGCACTTTGAGGCTGGACACTCTGAAAAGGGAGAAGGAAGGAAGGAATGAAAGGAAGGAAGGAAGGAAGAAAGGAAGGAAGGAAGGAAGGAAGGAAGGGAGACAGAGAAAGAGAGAGAAGGAAGGAAAAGAAAGAAAGAGAGAGAGAGAAAGAAAGTCAGAAAGAGAGGTTTATTTAGCTTTTAGTCTAGGATGCTGAAAATCCAGACCTCAAAGAACCAGTTTTAAGGACCCTATGGTGCATCTCATCATGGTGGTTGCAGGGACATGTGTGAGGGACAGAACACAAGGTGATAGGAAGGCAGGAAGAAGAGAGGGTTGGCAGTGACCTTCCATTAGGCCTCTCTTCTTAGTCCAACAACTTCTTTTTCTTTTCGTCTTCATTCTCCTCCTTCTTCTTCCCGCCCCTTGGTGCACTGAGCTGCAGTTATATCCTCAGCCCTCGTAATGTTTGATTTTGAGGCAGAGTCTTGCTATGTTGCCCAGGTTGGCCCTAAATTTATCATCTTCTGGCCTCAACCTCCCAGGGTGCTGGGATTGTGGGAGTGATGTCACACCTTGCCCCAGAACTTCTCACAAAGTCACCTTGAAGTCTAAGCTTCCAACAGATGAACTCTTGGAGGAACAAACCACATCCAAATCATAGCAGTAGGTAAGGAGGAAAATGTGCTATAGAGTAGTGAGGGGGCACTGTTTCAGACCATAGGGATTTTAATGGGGATATTTAGCATTTGCATCTAGGCATCTGTCTAACTGGACATTTACTAGTCTTTTTCTGATGCCCATAAGACACAGTGCCTGTTGATACCCATAATGGGGATCTGCAGCTAACAGATCCCCAGACTGACTGAACATTAATGGGTTTTGATGCTGGCTGATGCTGCTTAATTCTTTGCAGCTGTTTCCAGATTCTCAGGGACATAGCTCATGATTGCACTCTTAACAGGACATCTGCTATATTCCTTTTATTTTCAGTTTTATCTTAGAAGCTTTAGATTTACAGAAGAATTGCGAAGATAACCCAGAGAGTTCCCCTGTATCCCAGCTAGCTTTGTCCACCATGCACATCTCACATTAGTCTGCTTAACAAGTTTGTTAACAAGTGATGAACCAATGTGATGTATTATTATGAAGTAAAGCCTGTACTTTATTCAGATGTCCTTACTAGTCATTTGTTTCATACATTATTTTGATACATTCTTAGCCCAGTCCTTTAAGATTGGCACGATGGGCTATTCTACAGAATAAGAAAGTAAAGGGGTTCAGTAACGGTGTGATCAGAGAGATGTGCAGAAGCGCATGCGCATCTAGATGACTAGTGCTCGCTTGCCCGCAGTCCTCTTCCCTCCCTCATCCAAGGGAGCTATGCACAAAGCATTTAGTCTGATGTCTCCCTCCCCTGCATTGAGCTCTTATCTTAAAAGATAAGAACCTGCCAGAGTGACAGTATTTTAGTACTTCCTTCTTCAGCCTCAGGCTTCTCATCTGTGAAACCACAGGATTAGGTGGTTAAGCCTGGGAATCTTCTGGCATTGACTCCCTGAAGCCCCATGACTTTCTGGAGTTTGGGGGCTGCTGGTAGGGAAACTAGGGGTAAGTTTAGTTCTATTTCCCTTAACATAGTGTCCCTGGAACTGTGGGAATGAGTCTGGCCATTTTGCTTTGTTAACTTTTTTGTGTATCAGTGCAATAGATCAGGATTGTATGGGATTGAGTTTGTCAGTGGCCTCATCAAGACCCCAAGACTGCTGGCTCTGCATTTGGATTGCTGCTCTTTACCAGTTCAGAAGAGTTCAAGAACAAAGCCTCTGGAGATGGCATTGCAAGCAATTTCTTTTTTTCTGGAACGCAAAAGAAACCCACTGGTTGAGCTTTAGGGACTAAGGCCAAAATTTGACAGGCAAGATTTTGTCTCCTGATGTAAAGTGGTGGAGGGGCCTTGGAGACCCTGACTTGTGGGAGTGTCCAGTGGGCTCTGTAGTGGTGAGGAGCATGGATTTGAGGGTCCTGCAGACCTGGCCTGCCCCTTGTGGAGTGGTGACCTCAGACAAGCCTCTCAGCCTCTCTGTGTCTCCATTTCTACATGTGTAACATAAGCAAAACATAAGCAGAGGTACTTCATGCCAGTGTTCCTAGGGCTAAGGTAATAATTTAAGTAGAGTGCTTAACTGAGCCCAAATAAATGCTCAATAAATAGTAGATATTTTTAGGATTCTTTTAAATAATAGACAGGAGAATTTCTGTCTTCCACATCTAAGAGTTATTCTTTCTTTGACTGTGAGGTCTCTTGCCCTTTTGGCATCTCAAGGCATACATCTTTGAGGAACCTGTCTAACCCGGAATACATAAGCATTTTTCTCAAGGCCAGACATGGGTGGGGTGGGGATCTTTTGGAAATCACCAGCAGGGACAGAGGAGGACCAGAGCCTTGGGAGGACAGTCCTAGCCTAGCCCTGCCAGTCTGCCCTGGTCAGCTTGCCCCTGTGCTGCCCTTGATTCCCAGAGAGTCATATCTGCCTACTGAAGTGGGCAGACTGGTCCCCAGGGCTATCCTGCAGGTGCCTTCCCGATCAGACATGTGGCTTTGTGTCTACCCTGTCTGGCTTGAGTGCTGTGCCAGATGTCAGTTTCAGAGATGGGTAGTAAGGCCACCCCTCCCCATAAATTCCAGATGGGGCAAGGGGAGGTTTAGGCCAGGCTGCACCACACAGCTGGGCCAGCTTTTCTAGCAGAAGACCCATCTCTCTGACTGTTAGGTGTGGGGCTAACACATTAGGGACAGAAGGACATTTTTCTAATGGACTATGTGTCCTACTGTGTATCCTTACAGGACTGGGGAGGGTGTTTGGACCAGGTCTTTTGTTTGTTTGTCTTGTTTTATTTCATTTTTTTCACCAGAAGGCACAGCATTAGAGGCTGGACTTGATTTCTATTCCAAATCCATTGCTGCCCAAAGTTAGAATTGGCTGAGAAATTCCAAGAAACAAGAAGGACAAATTACAAGAATGTGGCTGTGTTGCTGAGGACAGCCTGGACATTTGTGCTCATGTGGTACACGTGACAAGCAGACTTTTATAATACCCATGAGGCACTTGTGTTATCGATAGTCAAAAAAACTTCTTTCCCAGAGGTAGATTGGCTGTCAGCCCACATGGGGCCCATGGCCACATGCAGACCAGGAAATGGGTTTTCCACATCAAGTGTACTTTTCCTGCACCTAAGAAGTTATTCTGTGGGCTTAGGAAGGAAGTAAACAAAGTGTGTGGAAGCAGAGGCCTCCTAAAGATAGAAGCACCCTACAAGTGTCAGTCTGGGGAACTTAACTGCTGTCCTTGACCTTGGTGCTGAGAACAGTTGGTCCTAAAGTCAGGGGGGGAGGATTTTTTGAGGCTTAAATCCAAACTGGAGAAGAGAAGCGGAAGAATGAAACAGCTAGTAAAAGAAGGAAATTAGAGTTCAGAGTTCTTAAGGCTTTGATTGGCAGAAAAACCCCACTGGTAAGTGGCTATATTAAAATATTTATAATCATGAGTCTAGTTGAGAATGCAACTGTCTTGTTTCTGTTCTCAGACCTTCAAGGGATCCTAATGTGTCTTACCTACCACTTGCCATTGTGTGATCTGGATGGCCACACATGTTTCTCATATTCTTAAGTTGCTGACTCACCCTCGCTCTGCCCATTCCCTTGGCTCTAAGTGAGGAGTATGCGGCTTCGTGTTATGCGGCACTGTGTTAGTCTGTTTTCCATGGCTATAACAGAATGGAAAGAGGCTGAGTACTTTATAATAAAAGTGGTTTATTTAACTTCCAGTTTTGAAGGCCCAAGGGCATGCTACTAGCATACTCTTGGCTCTGGTGAGGGCCCCGGTTCCATCACAACAGCTGACATTATGGTGAGAGCCTGTGCAGAAGGGGACATCACATGGTGAGACAGGAAGCAAGAGAGGAGAAGCCAGTCTCACTCTTTTGTAACAACCCACTTTTGCAAAAGCTGACCAGGATCATTTGAGAACCACATTAATTCCTTCCAAAGGCAACAGCCTCAGTGATCTGATGATCTTCACTAGACTTCATATCTTAAAGTTCCACCATTTTACCAGCAGCATAGCATCGAGGACCAAAATCCCAGTGTATGAACATCTGGGGGTCACCCTTGAACCATCTCTAGACCATGGCAAGTACCCTGCTGCCCACTAATTTACAGTCCTTCCCCATTTTTTTAAGGACAGATACATTCCTTAATGTAAG
>PVIC010011670.1:0-25575 GCA_004025085.1 Thryonomys swinderianus | reverse complement strand
GTGTGATACGATGTCTCCTGTCTTATAACTACTTCTTTTCCATTTAAGTACTTGAGAAACATCTTTCTGTGGCAATGGTTATTTTTATGTCATCATTTTAAAAGATCACATAGTGTTTTATGTATGATAAAACTATACCTTATTTTATAAATTATGTAGTATGAAAACCTTGGTTTATTTTTATTTGTTGTTGTTATTATGCTAGTCATGCTTTCAGAAAAGATTTCTTGCATATTCTGATTTCTTTAAGATCTGATTTCTTTAAAATGGATTGCAGGAATTAAAGACATGCACATTTTAAGGCATTTGATACCTACTGCTAAATTACAGTTCAGAAAACCTGTACCAATTTATGCTTTACCACCAGTCCGTGAGTGCTAATTTCCACACACTCTACCAATGTTCTTTTTTCATTTTTACAAATCTGATATGCAAAGTGTTATTTCGTTTTAATTTACTTTGATTACTATTTAGGTTGGAATGCTTGCTTATTAGCATTTTGTGTTTCTTTTATGTCTTTGTCCATTTTCCTATTGAAGTGTTTGTCTTTTGTTATTTTGCAAGTTTCTTAACATATCAAAGCTGTTAAGCTTTATTTTGATAAATGTTGCATATAGTTTTTCCTGCTTATTCTTTGCCCTTAGGTTTGTAACATTTTTAGCACAGAAGATTTACTTTTCTTTTAATGTAGTAAACATATCAGTATTATTTGGTCTCCCTTTTAATGCGTGTTTCAAAATATTTTTTGTATTCCCATGTTATGTAAAGCTCCAAGTAATGCCCTAGTATTTTATTTAACATTGAAATCTTTTAAACCTTCCTATTTATTTTTTACTTTGCAGTACTGAGCAGGAGACCCAGGGATGTCCTTTTATTTTTTATTTTGAGACAGAGTCCTGCTAAATTGCCCAGGAAAAGACTTGCACCTAAAATTTTCCTGCCTCAGCCTCTCTCATTTCTGTGATTGTAGGCATACAACACCACACCTGCCTAATAACTTTTTGTGTTACAGGTCTGGTATTTCAAAAGTTAACTTGTTATTCCAGTACCATTAGATTTCACATTCTCTTCTTAATATGAAATGTCACCTAACATCCTATGTGTAATCTATTGTATTATACTTTATATAAACACTAGTACTCTAAATGAAGTCTTTGTTAAACACTACAATTGTTTCTCGGTTTTATAATGTGTTCCACTGATTGATTTATTCTGGTGTTTAAACTACACTTTTTTTTTTTTTTGGAGACAGGGTCTCGCTTTGTAGTTCAGGCTGGCCCTGAGCTCACTATGTAGCCCAGGCAAGCCTCAAATTCAGCAGTCCCTCTGCCTCTGCCTCCCAAGTGCTGGGATTACAGGCGTGAGCCACCACACCCAGCAAACGACACTTTTTTTTTTAAGACAAAGTTTCACTATGTTGCCTAAACTGATGTGTAGCTCCTGGAGGCTCAAGTGAACTTCCTGCATTGTCATCATGCCAGTAATTGAGGTGGACCACCATTCTGGAGACCTCCACCCCCACCCTACCGCTGGGGATCTAACCCAGTACTCTGAGTGCCAGGCTAGTGCTCAAACACTGAGCTATACCCCAACCCCAAACTTTTCTTTATCAATATTCTTCTAGATGAATTTGAGAGTCACTTAATGGATTTGGGGGTTTTACTGGAATGGTCTTATATGGGGGAGATTTGCACTATAAAGTTCTACATTTTTTTACCTATTCTTTTTTGTTTGTTTGTTTGTTTGTTTGGAGACAGGGTCTCACTTTGTAGTTCAGGATGGCCCCAAACTCACTATGTAGCCCAGGCCAGCCTTGAACTCACAGCAATCCTTCTGCCTCTGGCTCCTGAGTGCTGGGATTACAGGCATGAGCCACCACACCTGGCAGTGTGGTGTGTGGTTACTGGCGATTGAACTCAGGACCTTGTGCTTGCAAGGCAGATGCTGCAACCACTGAGCTAAATCCCCAGCCTTTTGCCTTATTCTTACCTTTTTGTATGTTTCCTTTAGAGTGTGGTTTTCTGTTGATAGATCACACATATTTCTTAGTAACTTTATTACTATCATTTTATTTTTTATTGACTTTATGAATGGTTTGGTATTTTCACTATATTTTCTAAGTGCATTTTGTTCATATACATGAGAGCTTCTGATTTTTGTTCTGTTGTTTTTGAAACTGGAAGGCTGACATGCTATCTTCTTGCTTTTCCTTCTGTGAGTGTGTGCCAAAGGCATGTTTGACCTAATTTGAGGCCACTGAATTTCCTTCTGGGTCTGGGCCATAGCTCCTCCCTGTCATTCCCCATCACTGTAACATGGGGCTCAGGGAAAGGACGGCAGGCACAGTCAGCTCCTTGTCAGTTGCACTTCAAGGATGGACGTGCTGTGGAACAAATGTCCATTTCGGTCTCTCCCTGCTTCAGCTCTTTGGATGCCAGGGAAGTGAGTTACCATCTAGTGAAAAATACATACACAGATTTAGCTGTGGGAGGGCTCAAGACTACAGAGGAGATGGGACATTCTGATGAAATGTGGTGCCAACCCAAGGACTCTTGGGGGAGCCCTTACAGGCCTGTAAGTGGCACCAGCTTGGTCTCTGTAGGGGCTAAGGCATATAAGGTGTCCTTATGACCATATGGTGTCCTAATATGGCCTACAGTGCTGGATGGACTCTTTATTCCTCATGTTAGAGAAACTGGAATCAAGCAAATAGGATGTACTTCAGGATGGTGTCTCCTTCCTCACTTTCAGGAAAAAAAGAAGCTCGGCTAGGAGAATGGCAAAAGCAAATGCAGGATTGGCAGGGTTTTGTGGATAGTGCTAGCTTGGAATTGGCGACAGGTTTTAGGGATTCTACTTTGATCAGATATAAAGATTAGAACTGCTGCTTCTCTCTGAGTTTTAGCACCTGGGGATATTCTACTCATGAACATCCTCTCACCTTCTCCCTTCCTACTTACTGTTCTATGCTGTGGCTACCTCCTCCCTCCCTTCTCTCTGATCTCTCATGCAAGGGTTCTCTAGAAAGAAAGGTACACAGGCTCAGCCTCTTAGAGGGACACAGGGATGGATTGCTTAAGGAAAGGCATGGAGGGATAAAAGTCACGCACATGGATTGAAGTGTGGAGTTGAACTCAGAACCTTGTGACCAGCCCAAAAAGAGCTTTGCCTACATCTTCTGGTGCTTCACTCTGAGTGCCCCTCCTGCAGAGGTGGGGATGTTATCTGATCCTGTGGTCCCACGAAGGCCACTTTCTTATATGGCGTTTTATCGATCTGACCTTCAAAGTTCAGGCATGTACCCAAACCTTATCCAGGGCCCAAAGCAGTTTATTCTGTGTTCCCTTTCATACTAGAGCCCAGAGCAAATCCATGTTGTTTTTCAAGTCTCCCAAAGAAGAAAACACCACAGTCTTGGTGGGTATTTTACTCTTGTACTTTAGACCATCTTATTCCCAGGATGTTCAATTTTATAACTGTTATAGTCTTTTTGCAATATAAAATCATCATCTTGTAGCATGAATTAGAGAATGTGGAGAGTGGTCAGATACTTTTTTTTTTTTTTTTGTATAGCTCTTTAGGGAGTTGAAAGAGTATTAAGTTTCCCTTTGAAGTTTTGCCAGCACAATTAGACAAGGATAATACTTGTAAAGTGAGGAACACAATACCTGGCACAGAGTTAAATGAGGTTGGTTGTTTTTATTGCTGTTATTTATATCATTATTCTTTGATCATGATAGCACACTTAGTTTGCAACATTATTTAAGTTCATGTGTCAATGAGAGGTATCAAATTGTCTTACCTCTGAAGTTTCTTGTGGCCAGTATATAGTGGATCTAACACATGTTTGTAGCTGTCGGTAGGGACAGAGGGATAAACTATTGTGGCCCCTCAGCATTGGAAAGGCTGCTAAGATCCATTTCCTGCATGGAAATGGCCCCGTCAGCATCTCTGGCAGCCAGGGGTGCTGTCCTGCTGGAAGACACCAGTGGCCTAGCAGCTCACTCCTTTAGAAGGCTGTTAATGGGGTTAACAAAGAAGATATATCCATCCAATGGGGAAGAATCTACTTCCCCTTAATGTTAATCACTTCATCTTATGTCTGTTCCTCCAAACAACACAGGGAAAAAAAAAAAATTGGTCTTCTTCCAGAATCCAGGTGTTAGAAACTTAATCCTTGATGCAACAGTGTTGAGAGGTAAAACCTTTAAGGTGGAACTCAAAAGATTAAGTCATGAGGCAGGAACCTCATTTTTTCAAGAATGTGTGTTTGCTATAAAAGTAAATTCAACCTGGGCATATGGTATGTCTCTGTAATCCCAGCATTCAGTAGGCTGAGGCAGGAGGATTGATGTGAGTTCAAGGCCAGTCTAGGCTACATATTGAGTTCAGGCTAGCCTGAACTACATAGGTACACCTTGTCTCAAAATAAACAAATAGCAACAATAAAGCAATTCAACTCCCTCTCACTCCCACATCTCCGTCTTCTACCCTATGCATTACAAAAGGTAGTTCCAGGTGTGGCCCTACTACCTTGAATTTCTTAGCCTCCAGGACAGAACTGTACTTGTTAATATCTGTCCTTCACAAATTACCAAGTTGTGAGTATTCTCTTATATGACCACAAAACAGACTAAGACAAAAGCCCTACAGATATTTCAAGCTAGTTATCATTCCTTACTTCCTAGGGCCAAATCTAGAATTTGCCTTAGAAAAGCTGTAGTAAACATTGTGTCCAAGTCCTAATGGGTAGTTAAAAGCCAGATGTGTTGGCCCTGTTCTTGGAAGCTTAAATTAGAAGGTCCTTCCGCAGTCCTTGCTGACTGCCTCCAGACCACAGTCTGCTCCCCAGTCAGAAACACAATGGCTCGCACTCTGAGCCTCTGCCCCTACTCTTCCCCTTCTTTTATTTCAGTTAGTCTGGCCATATCCCCTTCTAAATCCCTTCATAGGTTACAGCAGCTGCTGGTCTTTTGCTGATACCTTGGTCAGGAGTGCAGGCTTTGCAATGAGGCCACCGAGAGTTGCATCTTCACTCAGCTAGTCTCTATTTATTTGCAGTGTCTTGTTTTGGCTTCCTTACTTGCAAGATGAGATTTATACTTGTTATCTCATAGGGATTTAAATTAGTTGGCTCATATAAGCCCTTAGCATAGTACCTTGCATATAGTAAATACTATTGTAAAATTTGTAGTTGTTCTTGCTTGTGCTCTAGAAAAAAATCTTACATAGGTGCCGGAGATTTAGCTCAGTGTTTCCGGCGCCTTCTTCGCAAGCGCAAGGTCCTGAGTTCGATCCCCGGTAACCACATACAATGCTGGGCGTGGTGACTCACGCCCACCAGCAATCAATACCACACACCACAGTGCCAGGCGTGGTGGCTCACACTTGTAATCCCAGCACTCGGGAGGCAGAGACAGGATTGCTGAGTTCGAGGCTTGCCTGGGCTAGTGAGCTCAGGGTCAGCCTGAACTACAAAGCGAGACGCTGCCTCAAAAAAAAAAGAAAATCTTATATAAAATTCTGCCTTCACCCTGCTAATATCTTGTGTGTAATTATTGGTGTTCTTTTTGTCACTCAGCAGACTGTGAGGGCCTCTTGAGGAAGGGTTGTTTATCATTCATTTTTGTTGCCACAGTGCCTGGCATATGTCATGCACTGGAGGAATGTCTGTTTAATGGGTGAAAAGCCCTGAGCTGGAGCCACCTCATAGTGTGAGACTTTGGACAAGTTATTTAACTTCTTGGAGCTTGAATGTTTTCATGTGCAGAGTGAGAATAATAACACACAAGATTAAGGGAAATGACATGTGAAAGCCTTTGCTAAAGAGGAAAACAGAGAAAGGGCTGGGATCAAGTCTTGTTCCTTAGTCCCCTTTATGACAGCCACAGTACCTTATGTGTAGCGCATGTAAGGATTTGGCGAAACGGACAAGTGGGTGTTGGATGGGTGAATGAGCTGAGTTCCACATACTCGGCACATACAACTGTGTTGTCTCATCTGTCACACAAATAAGCTTTGTTTTTTCCAGACAACTGTGAGTCCTTAAAGGCTAGGTTCATGCCCTTAAGGGGCACTACATCCTTCATAATCTAGCCTGGGACAGAGGTTGCCCAGGCCTGGGCCTAGCTCCTCTCTGGGGGTGATGGTGAGCTCCAGAATCAGCTGCCCCAAATTTCCACCAGGTGGCAAGAGCATTCACTACCTGCTTGAATGCCATCTCCAGCACCTTCACGCTCTCTCCACCAGGTGGCGCGGCAGGCTGTGTATCACATCCTGCAGGCGCTCCTGGAGAGGAGCCCCACCTCCTGGTTGAGACTGGGAGGAAAGCCCCAACTCACTATCTCCTGCTTCCTCCCAGGTAAGGGCCTGCTGTCAGCAGCAGTCATGGAGCACCCTGTCAGGGCCTCACCACGTGACTCTTCAGGGTGTCCAGATGCAGCTTGACGGGAGCAGGCCCTCACTGGACGTCAGCGAATGGAGCTGCCCCAGTGTGGATGTTGACCGGGCTGTGCTCAGCAGCCCCCTCTTCCCTGTCCATCCCTTTCTTCCTTCCAGACCCCTTCAGTCCCAGAGAGAAGCAACTGCTGTCTCTGGTCCCTCTTTGGCACTGCCCTGCCAGTTCCTGCCCTCACATACCTGAGATCAGGGTGGGCCCGAGGTTGGCCAGAAGAAAGGACAGCATTCTAGTTCTATACGGAGGCCCAGATCTGCACCGCCCCCTTGCTATCCCTCACAGTCCACAGCCTGCCCCATGGTCCCTGTCTTCTTGTATTTGCTTCAGCAGATACATCTAGCCTTTTGCTTCTGCATCCTAAATCTTCCTCAGTAGATATTTCAAGCTTGGTATTACATTGGGATGGGATGATCAGAGAGGGCCAGTGGGTCCTACTGGGAAACAGAATCCATTCCCTGTGAGACTACAGCCTCTCGGGTCCACTCAGCCACTCCCCCAAGACAAAGCCTTGGAAGGGATCAGACTGCTCCCATAGTCTTGGTCTCCTAGTCCGAGGGTTGGGGACCAAAGCTCAGGTTGAAAGAATTCCCCAAGCTCCATGTCAGGCTGACACTCAGGTCTAACTGAAATTCAGACCTTGTGAATCTCCGATGAGGCCTCATTTCTGAAGGGTTAAGTGTCTCTGCCTTTCTTCCCCCTGGCCACTAAATGCCTTCCACTGGCCCCATAGTAAGGTACAGAAGCAGCATCTTAATCAGCTTTTATTGTCTGACCAAATGGGAGGGGGCTGTGGGCACCTGTGGTTGTCTTTCAGCTGCAGCATATGAGGGTGGGAAAGGGGACAGACCCTTCAGTGGGGAGACTCTCTTGAGGGGCAGGGCCATGAACCCCAAGAGCGCCTGCATGTCTTTTCTATCCTCTGCCCATCAGATGTATTTCTTGGGTATCCACCTTGTGCCCAGAGCTGAGATGGAAGAGACAATGGAAACAGTCCTCGGAATGGAGGTGCTAGAGAGGACAACCTCCTTCAACCACTCCAGTTTTCTAGATCCCGTCCTTCTGGGCCGCAGCCTCGGCTTCTCCCTCTCAGTCCCCAGGCTGTCCCACACCTGGCTCTCCCATGGCTGGGACCTCGGGTCTCTGCTGCTCCCTGAGTGGCGTCTCTGCACACTAAGGAGCTGGGGGAAGGCAGGGGCCCTGCACAGTCCCTGTCTCCTCCTAGCCTCCTGGAGCAGCAGCCAGGTTCTCCTACCACGTTAGAGATGAAGAAAGAGTTGCTCGCCTTGTGCCCAACCCAGTGTGCTCCAGCTCCCCTTTCCGAGCACTTGGATTTTCTGATCCACCAGTTTAGATCCCTTTCACTTTCCTGCTCTTAGCTTCATTCCCTCCCATCGGCTGCCCCCCTCCATGCCCCTCAGCATCTCTTCACCAGCTCTGGCTACTCTGGACACTTCTTCCCTTTTTGGTTAAGTCACACATTCACATAATTCTAGACCCGTACTTTTTTATGAACCTCTTTCCTTCCTCTTTTCCTCTCCCTATTTTTTCTCCCTAATTCATATGACTCCAATCTCCTTTCTAGGTCTCTCCTCCAGAAAAGCTGCCAGCTCCCTAAGACCAGGCAGTCCTCTGATCCTATGTCTCAGACCCTGCTGGATAGATGGAAGCATAATTATTTGTTTTCTGATATGTCTTCCTTTCCAAAGGGGCATCTCCTTGCAGGAAGGACCAGTTTGCTTGTTATTTGCTTCATGAAGGCATCTTGGGTTCTCTGTCAACTAGTAGATGCTCAGAGTAGGTTCATGGGATTTAGGGTAGTCAGATGAGGATGTCAGCCTCCAGCTCTGTTAGCAGCTCTGCTTACATGAGCTGCTTTGTCCTCTAAGCAGCTGTTGCCTTCTTGGAAAACCTGTGGCTTTGGTTTGGGAACTCAAGCAGGGGGAGTTGGGCTAGCCTCTGGGACACTCTTTCTTCCCAGACAACCTGGGACATAAAGAGCCACCCAGCTCCCCCACCTAGTTCCGCCCTGGGCCACTCATGCAGGCTCAGAGGTGTGGAGCATGTGCCAACTTGTGCCCAGAGCAGGGGGAGACGCTTTGTGGCAACAGGTGCAGAGCTAGAGGTTTAGCCTGACCATATGGGGTTAAGAGGGTGGCAACAGGGTTTCTGCCCTGGGGCAGTGCTGATGTGTCCACTATCACCAAGGATCCTAGTGCCCTTGCATCAAGGCACCTTTGTTTCCCCTTCAGCTGGGAGAATAGATGCCAGCCCTGTGGTAGAGGCTCCTGATGGCCTGAGGCCAGAAACTCTGCTCTTTCCCAGGGAGACACAGTGTCTCCTGACAGTTGGACACAAACCATCCTTCCTGGCACAAGCCTGGCCTCTGTTGGCTCAGGAGTAAAAGGACCATGCTTTGGGGCAGGGGCTTGGGGGAGAGGTACTCTTCTCCCTGAACTAAACCAGTCTCAAGCAATTCTTTAACTTCAGACATCGGATGGAACAGAGGGTCCTAAAGGAGAGGTCCCAAGGGCCTTGGAGATTCCCATGCAGAGGGCTGACTCCAGCGTCCTTGGTTCTTTGGGCCTGTCCACAGATGCTTGTTCTCAGAGACTGAGACACATTCCCTGAGCATGCATGTGACCATGTTTGTGCCTAGGAGAAAGGGCATGTTTATGGAGAGGTTTGGAAACATATGACTGAGTGCATGTGCTTCAGGGGGTTTGCATCCTTCCGCTCCTGGAGCCTCTGTGAATAAGACTATAGTAGACGGTGGGTTTATGACAGTATGAAATTCTAGTATGGGCACCTGTGTGTATGCATATAAGTATGTGAGTCTGTACAGCCATGTTTCTGGATGTGACTAGTCACACGTTCCCTCTAGGCCAGGAAAGGGATACACAGGGTCCCAAAAGAGGAGAGTACCACACATGTCTCCAGTCAAGTTGTTAAGTGCTGTTAAGGGGTGTTGGAGATTCTATTTGAGATCTGCTTCAGGCTGGAATGAGAATTATTATTTCCTAAGGCTTGTCTTTGACCTGTTTTTCTTCTCACCCTTCCTTGTCCTTGTCTCTCTAGCTTTGAGCTGGAGAGATGTAGAGCAAGAGAAGACCCTAAAAAGGCTTTGTGACCAATGGTCTTGCTAAATTTGGGGACCGGGCATGGCTGAGCTTGTTGAAGAGTTAAAGGAGTGAGAAGCTGGGCCACAAAAAGAGATGTGCCAGTTCCTGGAACAGAGCTCTCTTTTTTCCAAGTTCTTTTTTCCTGGCTTGGAAATAATAGGTCTTCAATCTGAGATTAGGAGAAAAGGAAACAACTAGAAAAGGAACCAGTTTGAACAAAGACAAGTTGCTGGACACAAACAATCCACCACCACCACCCCTTTGCGATCAAGTGTTTTTACCTGGACACAGTTTTGTACGCTAGGGTGGGGGCAGGGAGGGTAGAGCCGGGAGCAATGGGGACATTCTAGGCCACCAGGCCTAAGGAAGGTTGGGACCGTGAAAGCAGACAAGAAGATGGGCTTGGGCCAGAGATTTAGCTCAGTGATTCTGGCGCCTGCCTCACAAGCATAAGGTCCTGAGTTCGATCCCGGTAACCACATACAATGCTGGGCATGGTGACTCATGCCGACCAACCATCAATACCACATACCACAATGCTGGGCGTGGTGGCTCACACCTGTAATCCCAGCACTCGGGAGGCAGAGACAGGAGGATTGCTGAGTTCAAGGCTTGCCTGGGCTACATAGTAAGCTCAGGGTCAGCCCGAACTACAAAGCGAGACCCTGTCTCAAAAAAAAAAAAAAAAAAAAAAAAAGATGGGCTCTAGAGTCAGGCAGAGCAGGGTCCAGGCCTGCCCTGGGTATTTACTAGCCACACAACATGTCTCTGAGTCTCAGTTTCCCCTTCTGTAACCTACAAGACCAGATAAGGAAATGTATATACAGTGTGTCTCAAAGTGCATGCAACATGGTATGCATAAATGATGCCTATAGGTGTAGAGTTAGCTCTTTCCTTACATCAGGACCATAGGCATGAACTTGTGGCAGAAGGAGGAATTATACATCATTGTGTCATAGCTCTTGGCAGAAGACACCTCAGTGGAAGTGCCAGCCTGACTGGGATGGGGCTGGCTTGTCCTATCAGGGCCTGTTCTGCATTTGTTGGTTTGAGTATGTATGCATATATGTGTGTGGAAGGCTAGACAAGGGGAGGACACTCTATGTTCTAAAGAACATAGCCTAAGAATGTCTCTAGACCACTGTAGACAGTGACCACGTGTGTCTCCAGTCAAGTTGTTAAGGGATGTTGGAGATTCTATTTGAGATCTACTTCACAGAGGTCACAGGGCTGTGCTTGTCTGGAAATCATTTGTTGGCTCATTTATTCACCATCCATTCGTGCACTTGATGGTGACAGACACCAGTTTGTGTGCCCTGTCAGTCATGGCAGCTGGGGCCTGTAGACAAAACCATTGAGAGTGAACATGGACAAGAGAAAGCTGAGGGAAGAGCCACAAATGGCCTTTGAGTCTAGGGAGGGCTTAGATATGTCTGCATCTCACCTGTGAACCTAGAAGTTGTGTGTTTAAGCTGCAGAAGGAAGGACTCGGGCCAGATTTGAATTCTTTATGGAATTATTTGGCACTAATTGTGAGGCAGGGAGCTTCCGGATATTAGCATTGTCAGAAGCCCCATTCGCTGGGATTTGGCCTGCCTGGGGCAAGAGAAGGAGGTGACCTCTTGGGGACCCTTCCACACCCGGGCGTCGAGCGTACTCCAAATGGCTTGGCTGCTGACTTGGTTGCTCTGAGACCTTGGGCAGATGACTAAGCACTAATGAGCCTCAGTTTCTCTCTCTGTTAAATAGTGATGAGAGTTGTTTCCTTGGAAACAGTTCCTCCCTCATTTCCAAGGCTTGGGAAGGGCAAAGGTGCCCACCTCTGTATAGCTGTTTCAATTAACTTCAAGGAACTTCTGTGTGTAGGCCTAGGAGTGACAGCTCTGGCTGCACCTGCCCTCCCGCCTGAGTCCCTGGGCTTCCTCTGCTGCACAGGTCCCAAAGCAGTCTCGGGGCCACACTTCCCTTGCTCTGAGCTTCATACACTCTCTAGGACTTGGCTCCCCTAAGAATCCATGCGATTTGGACACCCTCCAAAGTCTCCTCCAAGTGAATCCCACTCTGTCCTCTGGGTTTCTGGCTAGTCCTCCTTCCACTAGACGTTAGGTTTTCTCTCCTTCTTACCCGCCATTGTTTGTCATCAGCATAGTTTTCCTCTTTCTATATCTCCCTTAACCATCCCCAGTCCTGGTACTCGGTGTCCCCCCAGGTTCTGCCACGGAGCAGTGGTGGGCAAGGAATGACTACTGGGGACTGGGAGAGGGGGAGCCTGAGAGAAAACAGGGGAAAGAATGCCGGTCAGAGGTGGGTCAGAAGCTAGTCTTGGAGCCAGATAGGTGGAAAGAGGCAGGCATGGTGGAGGTATGGCTGAGTAGAGCATACACAAGGAGAAAGAGGCAAGCAGGTGAGCCTTGTACAATGGCCCTTCCACCTGGCCGTCCACTTCTCTTCCACCTTTCCTCACCCAAGACCTGTCGTCCTTTGTCACAGTCAGGAAAGCAAGGCCCTTAGTGGAGAAGAGACACTTTAGGAAGCCAAGAGGCATTGTCTTGGGGCTGTCTTGGTCCATTTCATACGGGGATCCAGGATGGAGGCCTTTGCATGTCTGCAGGTCAGTGCTCACGCCTGGCCAGAGACCACTAAAGAGGCATCCTGGACTCAACTGAGGTGCTAAGAAAAGAACTCTCAAGTTAGGGAGCTGCATAGAGTCTGTGCTTTGCGTTGCCAGCTCCCCTTCCACCTCCATCACTCAGAGGGGACCAGGGACCAAGTATGTCTGGAAACAGAACTGGTGATGGAGCCTAGGATGGCCCCGCAGGGCCTACCTGTCAGCACTCCCAAGGGAGAGGAGGGACCTGCAGCCTCGAGCCAAATGTGGAGGTCACAGAAGAGTCTAGTCTCATGCTGGTGAGCCCCTTCGGGGTCACTGTCCCCGGCCTTGAGAAATGCTTTATTCTGGCTGCAGCAGCCTCAGATCATGGCTTCCACATGTTTCCAAACAGGCTTGACTGTCCCCTGGGGTGATGTGTCACACGCAGTCTGGAGCTTGAGTTCTGGCTGGAGGGAGGTGGAGGCCAAAGAGGGAGCAGGCATAGAGTGAGGGACCCTGGGTGACAGGGCTTCCACTTGGGGAGTGGAAGCCCCACACAAGCCAGTCTTGCTGCACCCACACAGGGTCGTGGGCCAGATGAGGGCACCAGCAAGACCCCGCCTTCTCCCTCAACCATAAACCTACTCATCTCCCGACTCCTCCATGACCAGGGCCTAGAACCGTAAACAGCCTGAGTCAGAGCTGGGCAGCAGCTTACGAGCGTGTCAGTTCTGTCATTAGCTGTAATAGAAGCATCTCGCCCTGCTGCTGGTGCCTTTCATCCGGGCCCTCAAAGAGCTTGACAGAGCAGCAAGGGTTCTATTATCTTCCTATTACTAATGGAGAAACCAAGGCCCAGACGGGCCTGGCAACTTTTCCAGAGCTCATGGAGGAGACGGCAGGAGGCTGGCAGAGCAGGGTTTGGGGCTTACTGGCCTCTCACTTGCATCTCTGCTTCCCTGAGGATGCTGACAGGTAGCAGAAGCCACGGGGATGTACTTGCACCCTGAACTTAGGCGGCAGGTCTTGGGTTCTTAGGTATCCATTTGTTTATACTTTCTCCCCTAAGTTGCCAATAGTGAGTAAATAACAACACTGACAATTGCTGTAACTTACACTACACTTACTGTGAGCCAGAGGACACAGGTGTGAGTGGTATTTGATTTACAGATGATTTGATTTACTAAGTCAGTGAGAGTCAGGATTCAACCCTAGAAGTCTGGCGCCATAGTTTTAACCACAATATTATGTTACTATTCTCGGACCATACCTAAGCCAAACTCTTTGTGTCAAGACAGAACTTCCCTCAGCTCTGAAGAGAGGGGAACGAACTTTGGTCCCCTTTCTCTTTCTCATTTCAGGGAAGTTGATCTAGGGAATGAGATCTTAAAAGCTTTGGCCCTGACCTTGGTTGTAGAAATGTTTCACAGGAAATTCCTGATTTGACATAGTTGCTGATGCGTCAGAGCCTGGGACCCAGGAACTGGTGTAGTGTCCAACCTCTGCTCATCCTATGCTCAACACCAGCTGTCCAGGAGCTGGGGGAGGGGCACTACCTGGGGCAATGGCCAGCACCTAGTGTGCTAGTTGACAGAGTCTGGTACCCTCAGCATTAAAGAGAGGGAAAAGGCCTTTTCCTGTGTCTTCAGGGCCACTTCTGCTCTCCCTAACGCCTCCTTACTTTCTGGGAGGGCCATGCCAACATGCAGCCAGAGAGGGCTCCTCTGGCTTCTGGGGAGGCCCCAAGACCTGCTCCAGTTCACCTGAAGCCTTCCTTGGGATGGAGGTGACAGGCTGGTAAGACCCAGACTAGAGATCTGGTTATGCTAAAGCTTGCTCTAGGGCCTAGGAAGAGTCTCCTATATCATCAGGGGCCTCAGTTTCCTTGTCTGTGAAATGAGAATGTTAATGTACTCCATTACGTTCTGTGCTTGGTTTCTGATTCCTGGGCACCCACAAAAAAAATCTCTTGAGAGATACCTGAACTGGGTGCACCACAAACTCAAATAGTGGGCAGGTGACAGGAAACAGCGGGAAACTGCTAAGCAAGGTTGCTGACCATTTCTCTTACATACTTCAGTTTCAGCTATTTGTAACTTACTGAAAAGTTCATGGTTTGGAGATTATTATTTTTTGGTCAGTTTTTCCATATTTGGTTGTGGCCTAGAGCAATGGTTTTTTGGAAAGATCGAGGAAAAAAAACACTTCAGCTGTTTGTGAGCCTTGCAAACACCCACAGAAAATATCCTTTTTCCAGTTAGAAGAAATAACAACATAGTTATGTTTTCCTTTTCAGCTCAGATGACTCCCAAATAATTCCAAAGACTTCAAACTTGGCTAGTAATTAATCCTTAATGAAGGGGACTGGACAGTGTGTGCTCTGCAAAGTTTGGAAAAGGAGACATTTCAAATTCAGAAAACTATTGATGCATGAGAAAGCCCCGCATTTTTTTCCTGCTTGCTGGCCACAGCATCTGTACAGCAGCCCCTTCCTAGGAAAGCCCAAGGAGACCCCAGGCTCAAACCATAGCTCACGTGCAGTGGTCTGGGAGCAAGGTGACCACACCTGCTCCAAAGATGCTCACACTTCTTTCCTACCTGTGTCTTTGCTTATTTCACACACCAGAATAGAAGGGTTCAGGCTGGGTGAAGATGGAGTCCAACCTGCTTCTTCTTTGGAATATTAATTAAACTAGGCTTTGGAACCCTTATTTTTGGGTACTTATCCCAGGAAATCTATAGAAAGCACCATAAATCCACCTCAAGAGTCCAGAGACGTCTCTGGTTATGGAACTCAGGACTCAGCAGGTAAGAATCCAGAAGAGCTGGCCCTTGAGGACTGAAGAGGCCTCCTCTTATCAGGCCACAACCCTCAGGTCACCTATCATGCCTCTGTCACCTCCCGTAGCCAGCCCCTTCTGGGTTTGGTCTTGTGGACAATTTCATCCTGTGTCTCTTCCACAGCTCTTCCTCACTCTGACACCTACATGGCATCCCTGACAGTTCTTGGTAGCTACACCTCAAACCAGGAAAGAAATGTCTTCACTCTGCATCTCAAGGTGGAGGTCAGACCTGGGTGGCTTTGGGATAGAGTGGAATTGGGGAAAAGTGGCCGTGTGAAAGGACACCAGAGTCCTGCTGTCACACTCTCCCCATGTCCCTGACAGTCCTCCCCTTTTCTCCCCTCCAGTGCCCCTTTCACAGCCAGGGGTCTGACTTGGCCTCTTGTTCTCATGATGACTGTAAGTGTACAGGTTTGTATATATCTACAAGCACACTTTTGACTGGGGTTCAGTGACCAGCCAGTGCCCATCTCCACTAAACAAGAGAATGCACTGACTCTGGGGTGGACCAAAGGTAAGTGTGAGCTAATACCATCCCAGCCCTAAGAGTTCTGCAACCTGGAGCTAAGTCTCCAAGGCAGGTATGCAGGTAGCAGCATGTATAGAAAGATCTGGAGAGGCCCTGCCAGCTGAGAGGGTTGAGGGGGGGCCCAGAACTTGCCTATCAGCAAATGCTACAACATCATTTTCTCACATCTGTTTCCACATCTGGAACCAGCCAGCATGCTTATTTCAAAGTGCTGATGAAGTCTGTCTGAATGCCTCCAGGAGAAGGCCGTTTGGTGGCACCGTCTTCCAGGCCCTGTCATCTCCTCCAGATGGTGGCCCGATTTTGAGCCTTTCTTCTCTGGCACACCGATCATAGCATGGAACTGCCTGGAGTGAGGCCTTGCCCAGGCTCTTTGTCAGGAACTAGAACCTGCAGTCCATTTATAGTTCTTGCCAGGCAGCTGCTGGCCTCCCTGCCTGGTCTTCTGGGGCTTCCAGGTCCTGCCTGTGGGGACCGCCCAGCTGCCTGTGCTCCCCAGCTGCTATAGTCTTCCCATCCAACGGCCACATGGCTGCTGCTCATGGCCTGTAGCCTTGCCTGTTGAATCTGTTCAAGTACATCAAGGGAGGGCACTCTTCTCCTGCCCTCCATCCCCAGGACCAGCTCTGGCTCATATGGACCATAGTGTCTTCTTCGTACCTTTGGAAAAGAAACAGGAACCAGCAGCCCAAAGCCCTCAAGAAGCCTGTGTAGGGGGCCAAGCAGGAAGTAGGAAAAGCAACGTTTAATCCTCCCCTCAGGGAGCTTAGAGCTAAGGCTGGGAGGGGCCCCCTAAGGTCTGGGAGCCCTTAGAGGAGAGGAAAGTCATGCACTTCGTGAGCGGTGCTGTCATAGAGTCTGGGAAAGGAGAGAGCAGTATGAGTCAGGGTAGAGAGGGCTTCCTGGGGAGGACGGGGACACATAGGACAGGGACAGGCTGCAGCCTCTTAAAGTAGCTTCCTGGATCATACAGTGTGTTGGGGGAGGGGCTGGACACCACAGATGGCAGAGAGGGATTCCTGTGAAATGGAGAGACAGGGCACAGGTGGATGGGGCTGACGCACTGCCAAGAGGCGTCATTTGTGTCCTTTTCTTCTCAATATGGGCTTCCAGGGCAGCCTCCCACTGGGTCCCGCCTTCCTCTGCACCCTGTGTGTCCTCCTTTAGTAACAGCTCACGAGACACGGTGGGCCACGCTCTGTGGTAGGCAGGGCACCTGACTCTCACCTTACAGAGGACCTTTTGAGGGTACAGCTTTTGGCAGCTTGTTCCAGGCTGCGTGTGGCTGGTGCTGATCACTCTTCTTACATTTTGTCACAGTTCTGCCTCGTCCCCCCCCCCGCTCAGACAGGCACAACCCAGTGCAATCCATGGCCTGTCCTCAAAGAGTAATAAGCTGGTAGCTACTCATTCATGTTCTATCTCACTGAAAAAGGGTGGTCACAAGGCACAGGGTTATCATCTGAGCATATGTTTTGCCACTACAGTGAGGGCCATGGCCTCCCATGATTTCCTGCAGCACCTTTTCTTCCCTCCACGTTGCTCACTCCCCTTCCGCTTCAGGCCCCACCGGTTCATCCTCTCCTCTGAGAAGACTTCTCTGCCCATGAGTGCTGACCTCCTTGTCCTGTAAGCTCTTTGAGAGCAGGACATAACTCTCATTCCTCATTTCCTGCCTGCTACCTGACAAGGTGCCTAGCAAGATGTGGATGCCCAGCAAATACTGTTTGGGCAGAAGCTGAGCTGGCAAATGCAAGGAGGATGACAGTGTGATGACAATCATAAGCAGGTCAAGTAGAACTTAGCCTCAGCTAAAGCCGACTGTATGCCAGGCTCTATTCTAAGCACCTTCTCAATTTGTCCTTGCAAAAACTCTATAAGAATGCTGGGCAGCAGGGCATGGTGGCTCACGCTTGTAATCCCAGCACTCGGGAGGCAGAGACAGGAGGATTGCTGAGTTTGAGGCTTGCCTGGGCTACATAGTGAGCTCAGAGCCAGCCTGAACTACAAAGCGAGACCCTGTCTCAAAAAAAAAAAAAAAGAATGCTGGGCATGGTAGAACATGCCTGTAGTCCCAGCACTTAGGAGTCTGAGGCAGGAGGATGGCCTCAAGTTTGAGGCCAGCCTGGGCTACAGGGTGAGTTCAAGGCCAGCCTGAAATGTAAAGCAACCTGTCTCAAAAAGAACAAATAAAAATTCTATGAAGTATGTGTTACTCCTCAGTTTTACAGGTGAGTGAAGTGTAACAGGGAAATCATATGAGTTGGTAGAGTGAATTAGGCATTTTAGGTGAAGGAAACTGTGAGGCTAGAGATACATGTGAGGGCAAGGTGCCTTGGAGAACCACGGGACTTGTTCTCTAAGGATTGGCAAATCAGAAACACCACCCCCCTCACCCCAATATCCAGGATCAATCTCAGGAGGTTTGCACTTGCAGGGCAGGCGTGGACCCACTGAGCTAAATCCCCAGCCCAAGAAAAGCTTTATCTTGGGACTCAGAAGTGTGTCTCAATTGAGGTGTGGAGAAGCCATAAACAGTTCCTGAGTAGGAGACCGGCAGATCTGGACATGGCATGATAGATGAATTAGGACAGAAAACAGGCACCGCTGTCCTCCCAGTTCCTCTGACCATTTGAATTCTTCCCTTCCATCACTGTGCATGATGGGTACTAACAATAGGTGACTCTGGAACCCCCAGGCCGGACAGCAATTGCAGGTCTCCTGAGGCCCCAGCCTCCTTGTCTCTGGCTTGGCTGAGGCTAATGGCTCTGAGCTGTGACCATGATGTGGGCTGGGCTGGATTTCTGCTCCGTGGTCACTTTAATGAGAAGCAGTTATGCTTGCCCTGAACGTGCAGGAGGCAAAGGAAAGAGGAGGGTGCCCAGCCCTCTCTGGTCTTGATCTTCACTGGGTGTCACCCCTCTTCCCCCTGGGAAGATGTCTCCCTGCCCTCACTCTGGCCCAGTCTTCCTGGCTCTGTAGGTTGCCAGAGGAGAGAAGCTACATAGGATGAGCATAAAGTCCCATAGGTGCCGGTAAGTTCATTGTTGGGGTCCCTCTCACAACTTCCTTTGTACACCTCCTTCTCCCACTTGTCACATGAAAGGCTTGGACCACATGGGCTCCAAGGTACTTCTTGTGCCCGTGGGATTTTTTTCTTTCTCATTCGCCCTCTTTCTGTTTTTCCTCTCTGCCTCAGCTTCTCAGGGGCCAGTAACACTCCTAGGTTGAACAGAAAATTGTCCTTTGCCGTGTAATCATCTAGCCAAATCTGTATTATCTTTTGAGACCCCGCATCCTCCAGGAGGCCTGCTCTGTCCACTCTCTCTTGTCAGGGTTCCCAAAAACATTGGCTGGGTCCCAGCCCAGCGACCTCAGGCAGTAAGGCCGCCCAGCCCTGACATCTTGCTTTATGCCTCTGTGCCTGGTCTGGTTGGTTCTGTGGGGAAAGCAGTGGGGGCAGGGTGAAGAGGGAAGTGGGGGCAGCAGAGAGGGTAGGAGCAGACAGATATTCTAGCGTTTTCTTGCTGGGAGCATGCAGGATAGCTGGCTCTGGGAAAGCCAAGGGAAGGGGCCAGGAGTTGCTGCTCTCTGGCTTACCTCTTCCAGCCCTTCCCAGACAGAGGAGCCCCTTCCCCAGATCCATTAACGCTTGCGTCTCCGTCACAAAGCCTTTGTCCATGGCTCTGAGTCTTCAGTAGCTCTCTCTGCAGAGCAGGGGCCACTCTTCAGGAGCGCGTGGCTGTTAGCCCTCAGGTCACCAGACCCCCTCTCCTGTCCATTCTTCGGCGCACAGTGTCACAGGCCTGCTGATGACTCTCAAGGCCTTGCTCTTTCTCCTCTCTTTATGGAGGCCCTTTTTTTTTATGACGATGTCGTTGATGGCGCACATATTCCAGAGTAATATGTTCAGGATTAGGCGCACAGTGAGGTTACGACTCCCTCCTGCGCAGCCCCCACCAGGGGAGCTTGCCCTCCATCTGGCCAGCTCACATCTGGCTCAGGCTCACAGCTGGCCAGATGTTGCATCCTTCTGAACCCAGGCCTGCAGCCTCCTCGCAAGGGGCTGGAGCGGTGTTTGCATGCATATACACACACACACACACACACACACACACACACACACACTCCATTTGGAGCACTGAAACACTGAGGTCATCTGGTCCTCCAAGGGGGAGGAGGAGGGAGCTTGGCCTTGGCGTGATTATTCCTCCTTCACCGTGGTAGGGCAGGCAGGCTGTTGGGACACATCTGCAGAGGTATGTAAATATCAGGTTCCCTGCTTCCAGCCCAGACAGGCTAGTGAGAAGGACTCGTTTGTCACCAGGCTCTGAATCTGGAGCACCCCCCCCCCAATCCAGGGGCCAGCTGCTGTCAGCAGATTCCTCCTCCACTTATTTTGGGGGTGCTCTGGGATTCTAAGCCACACAAATCCTCCTCCCTCGCACAGGATTCCCTTGCACCTTTCTTCTGCCTACCCATTGTTTCCCACCCTGCTTCACTTCCTTCCTTCTTTCACACCTCCTGTCGTCCATAGATTGTGCCATGTAAAGGACAAGCACACAGAGACTGGGCCCTACACCCTCAAATAATTGAGACGTGATCTGCCAAATTTGTTTGCCCATTGGGGTTGGCAGAGGCTGGGAGGGGGGGAGCATTAGGGAGGAAAAGGAAACCACATTCATTAGGTGCCAACTATGTGTCAGGCACTGAGCAAGGTGCTTTAAATATATTATCTCTTAATCCCTGCAAGGTAGATTTATTCTCTTTGTTTTACACACAGAAAGTGTGGCTCAGCAAGGTTACCTCTGTTGCCCAATGGCTAGGAAGGGGCAGAACCAGAATCCCAAACCTAGACTACTTGACTACAAACTATGTGCCCTTATGCGGTGCTGTCTCCCTGGCAACTAAGTTACTAAATGCCTTGACCCATCTGCGGGTCCTCCTTCTTGGCTGCTTCATTCCCCGTACCTTCCATGGCTGGGAGCTTTACCTTTCCAGCCGGGCTGGGCAGGGCTTGCTGGGCAAGCTCAGGGAAGCATGTGCAGCAAGAGGGTGCTGGCCTGAGGGTGAATGTTGTAACCAGTGGGTTTTCTGCATGGTTGTTCAAGGGCCTGGGATTGAGGTCTCAGAAACACAATTAAGAGTTGAGAAAGCTGGCCAGTGTAGGATGAAAGGCACGCAGATGGGCTGAGGAGGCATCTGTGGGGAACTTGGGAGCTTTCCATGGCTCTGGGACAGAAGGACGCTCATTAGAGGGAAAGAAGGGAGCCACAGAGCCCTGGCTGCTATTGTTACCTTATCATGCCATCAACCCTCCAAAGCCTCCCAGCAAATGGAACATTCAGAGGTCCTCCAGGGGCCCTCTTCCTGCCCACAGAATGTGGCACCCCAGAGAGGCAGCAGGGGGTTCACAGGCGCCCTCCAGCCTGGCCTTGGCCGAATGGGTCCCATGGTAGCTCCAGCATTTGGCTGCTCTGGGCTTGGATAGCAGGAACAACGGATGACTTTATTCCCCCCTCCTAATACACAGTTCAGAGTACACAGACACAAGCATACACATGCACACATGTGCACACGTGCACGCATGTACACACACACACACACACACAGTTATAGACCTTTCTGCCTCAGATAGAGCTGTCACAAAGAAAGAAAGGTGCTTGTCCAAGATTACAAAGCCAGTACAATTGTATCTTCTTAGATGGGGAGGCTGCAGTGGGCAGAGGCAAGAGCACAGGCCTGGGGTTTACCTAGGGTAGACTGCAAGTCAGCTCAGCCTCCTCAGGGCAGTACGGCAACATCTTGAAGGCAGTTTCCTCTTCCGGATTAGAGGCAGCATGGCAGGCACTTGATGAATGGGATCTGACCCAGCAGCAGTGCCAGGGTGTTGGCTGCGCAGGTGGTAGGAATGAGGCAGGAAGTGTGACTAGAAGGGCCAGAATGGTGACAATGATAAAGGGATGGGGCCAATTATTTGTGAAGTAGATCTCAGTCTGGGGAACAAAAGTGGTCCACTCAGGTGAAGTCTCTCTGGCAGTCCTGAACAGAACCCCTCTCCACTATTCACAGGGATGGTCGACAACGGGAGCCCTGACATGAACATGACCAGTTGTCAGGTGCAATGAGATTGTGTGGACCCTGGTTCAGTTCTGGTACCTGGAAAGGATTTACTCAGCAATGAGGGTGGCTATGATTGCTGGAAACTCCAGGAGGGATACTCAGCTTGGAAGTGATTTTCCAGGAGAGAACAGGTTGTAACACTGCTTTGGGACCAAAGTCTTCCTAAAGAGAGGAGTGGGAAGGCACTGCCTAGGTTCCAATAAAAGCTCCTTGCACCAGGGGATTTTCTCCTTTCATAAAACTGAGTGTTGCTGGGTATGGTGGTCCACACCTGTATTCCCAGTACTTGGGAAGCTAAGGCAGAATGATTGTTGCAAGTTCGAGGACAGTGTCAGCTACACAATGACATTCTGTCTCTAAATAAATAGATACAAACTAAGTGTTCCAGAGGACATATCACAGTCCTGGATGTGAGGCAGGGTTGTGGTGCCCAGCTCTGTTCTCCAGCTCTCCAGGGCCAAGCAGACCCTTTAGCTCTCCAGTAGGGGGGGCCAGGACGTTTCTACCATCCAGAGAGGCCGTGTGGAGAGGACTGTGTGGACCATCAGGGTCCCTGATTTGAGGAGTTTGAGCCATAAGGTGTGGCTCTCTCCAGCTGACCTTTCAGGGCCACATTAGAAGTGTTGAAACCAGGCTTGGCCCAAAGGCAGCTCTACCCCAGGGACTCTGAAAATTTTTTTCTGCTAATGATCCTTTGAAATAGTCCTTTGAATCAGGTTCCCCCAAGGAATAGTCTGGGGCACCACCCTCTCAACAAATCTTCACTTGTCTTTGTCACAGACATTGGTCCCAGCAGCTTTTTTGCTATTTAGACAGAGACAGGAACCAGACAAAGAGCACAGCAATTTTAGTTGATCTTGGGGAAACTACACCCCCTCAGCAGCCCCCCACCCAGGCTTTGACGGTTTCTGTAACTTCCTGTGTCATGTTCTCCAAATCTAAGTTGGACAGACCTGGTACATGGAGACTGGTACATGTTAGCACCAGTCATAGCCAAATACCCAGCAGGCCCTTGTGTACAGGCCACCCCGATGTGTAGACCTGAGAGACATAACTTGTTCTGTTCTGTTCTGTCATATTCTAGACAGGGTCTAGATGTAGTTCAGGCTAACTTTGAACTCATAGTGTAGACCTAAATGGTCTTGAACTCACAACAATCCTCCTACCTCAGCCTCCTGAGGGCTAGAATTACAGGCGTGCACTATCATGCCCAGTGAGATGTGACTTTTGATAGCTTGAGAAAAGTTCTCAGCATGGAATAGCAGCCACCCTGGGTCATTTCTTAGCATCTGAGTCATTGCCCAGTGTCCAGTTCAGTGTATTAAATACATGCTCAGTGTTGTGAGCCATCACTACCATCTACCCTAACATCCAGAGAATCGTACAATATCTGTCTTTTGGTGACTGGACTATTTCATTTACCAAAATGTCCTCCAAATTCATCCATTCACCCTAAAGCATGACAGAAATTCCTATTTCTTAAAGGCTGAATAATATTCCCTTGCCTGTGTATGCCATATTTTATTTATTCACTTACCCAGTAATGGATGTTTGGGTTACTTTCTCATTTGAACTTCTGTAAATAATGTTATTGTGAACTTAGGTACACATATGTACTTTCTACATACCCTACATTTAATCATCCTGTGTGTGTGTACTCAGAAGTTGGATTACTGGGGCAAATGGTAATTCTTTTTTTTTTTTTTTTTTCTTTTTGAGATAGGGTCTCACTTTGTAGTTCAGGCTGGCCCTGAACTCACTTTGTAGCCCAGGCAAGCCTTGAAGTCAGCAATCCTCCTGCCTCTACCTTCTGAGTGCTGGGGTTATAGGTGTGAGCCACCATGCCCGGCACTGTGGTGTTTGGTACTGGGGATCAAATTCTGGACCTTGTGAGGCAGACACCAGAACCACTAAGCTAAACCCCAGCCAAATGATATTTCATTATAATTTGGATTTGTGTTTTCCTGATGATCAGTCATATCAACCATCTTTTCACATTCTTCTTGCCCATTTCTATATCTTCTTTGGAGAAATGTCTTTTTTATTGAATTCTTTATTAGTACATTTTATATACATCTCACAATTACACATAACATTGGGGAATTTGTACCAGTATATGACACAAGTTAATTCTCATTTTAATCCACATCCCTACCCTCCCAAACCTCCCCACCCCCTATATACATGCTCTTTTATTTTCTTTCAGAATCATATTTATTCCTTCCCTCATTACATTCCCACACCAAATTTCCTTTGGAAATTTCCCATTCTACAAAAACTGTCATACTTTCTAGAGCTCATTTACATCTACAGGTGCTCATATCAAAGAGAAGATCCAGTATTTGCCTATCTATGATCTATTTATTTCACTTATTAGTGTGTCCTCCAGGTGTATCCATTTGCACATAAATGAATGAATCTTGTCATTCTTTATGGCAGAATAATTTGGAGAAATGTCTTTTTAAGTCCCATTTTTAAAACCCAGGTTGTTGGGGCCAGGGATTTAGCTCAGTGGTTCTGATGCCTGCCTGGCAGGTAGGTGCAAGGTCCAGAGTTGGATCCCTGGAATAATAACAACAACAAAAAACCACTGGGTGGTGGTTGTTGTTTCAATTAACCAAGCATTGTTCTTTAATGGGGAACTAAACTCACGACCTTGCATTTGTGAGGCAGGCACCAAAACCACTGAGCTAAATCCCGAGCCCAGTTTTATGCACTCTTCAGGCTCTTGTTATAAATATCAGTCTCTTGTCGGATATATTATTTGCAAATATTTTATCCAATTCAGGGGACTGTCTTTGCTTTTTGTGTGCATGGTGTGAAGTCAGACCTCATCCTTGTGCATTCTATCATGCAGCTATATGTCTTGCCCTGTCCCCTTTCACTTTTTTTTTCTGGTAGTTAGGATAGAACCCAAAAGTGTTCTGTCACTGAGCAACATCTTTAACCCTTATTTAATTAGGTACTTAGTTTATTTTGCTTTGGTTTGGTTTTTGAGACAGAGTTTCAATATATAGTTTAACCTGGTCTTAAACTCACTATGTAGCCCAGGCCGGCCTCAGGCTCATGGCAATTCTCCTGCCTCAGCCTCTTGAGTGCTGGAATTACAGATATGTACCACCATGATCAACTACTTATTCACTTTTTAATTTTTTCAGATAAGATCTTGTAGAGTTGTCCAGACTGGCCTCAAACATGTGCTCTTCCTGGCCAGGTTCTGGAATAGTTGAGATAACAGGGATGTGCCACAGCACCAGACCCCTTTTCACTTATTAATGATATCCATTGATGGATAAAAACATTTTAATTTTGATGAAGTTCAATTTATTTATATAGTATTCTGTTGCTCATACTCTTGATGTCATAGTCAAGAAATCATTGTCTAATCTGCTGTCACAAAGATATATTTAAACTATTCCAAGAGTTTTACAGCTTTTGGCTTTATATTCAAGTCTTTGATCCATTTGAGTTAATTACTGTATATAGTGTGCAACAAGTGTCCAATTTCATTCTTTTCCATGTAAATAGCCAGCCAGCCCAGAACCATTTGTTGAAAGAATTATTCTTTCACTGCTAAATTATTTTGGCACCTTGTCGAACATCAATTGATCATAAATGTGAGGGTTTATTTCTGGATTCTCAACTCTATTTCATTGATCTACATATCTATCCTTATTCTAATATTCATTGTCTTGATTATTGTACATTTTGAAATTGAAAAATGTGAATCCTCCAAATTTGTTCTTTTGCAAAGTTGTGTTAGCTATTCTGGGCAACTTAACAGCATGGATTTTAAGATTAGCTTGTCGATGTCTGTAAAGAAGCCAGTTGGAATTTTGATTGGGGTTTCATTAAATCTACAAATCAACTTGGAGAATATGCTGTATTAAATTGAATCTTTTTTTTTTTTTTTT
>PVIC010011669.1:0-41004 GCA_004025085.1 Thryonomys swinderianus | reverse complement strand
GTGTGAAGGTCTAGGGTTCAATCCCCAGTATGACAAAATAAGTAATGAATACCCAAACCCCAAGTCCAAAACCCAAAGCAAGACACCAAAACAAATGTCAGCTGAGTGCCATGCACACAGAGCTAGGAGCGGCAGCCAGAGAGGAAGAGCAGCTCTGGGAATCGCTCTCCTTTCTAAGGGATGTCCCAGGAGGCTGGATGCCGTCTCTGGGGAGGCCCAGGCTCCAGCACTGAGTCAGGAGGAGCGTGTGGGCTGGGCCAGGCCTCCGGGGGGGTCGGGAGGGAGACAATACCCCCTCCCCCATGCGGGGCACAGCCCAGGCGAGGAGGGAGCTCAGGAAGTGCTGGGGACCCGGAGGGGAGGGTGACACAGCTGGTACTTGAAGCCTTGGACTGGGTGTTCTTTGGGTTTAAAGAAGCCAAGCCCAGAGGCAGCAGGTATAGGAAGGTTCCAGGGAAGTGTTCTTGGGGTACAGTCGGTCTTCGGGACAGCAGCGCCAGCACTGGACAATCCAGGTGGCCCACTGACTCTGGTTTTCTCCTTTCTCTTTTCCTTTTCTTCCTTCCTCTCTTACTCTTTCCCCCTCCTCCTTTTCCTTCTTTCTCCCTCTTTCCCTCATTCTTCCTTTCTTCCTTCCTCACTCTCCTCTTCCTCTTCCTGCTCCTATATTGGTTTTTCTGAAACAGGGTCTTGAACTTACACCTTGAATTTTTGGCAGTTTCCTGCCTCAGCCTCTCGAGAGCTGGTTCCTCAGGGTGGGGGGAAGTGACAGGAATCTGTATTAACCTTTGGGCAGCAGGAGCTTCAGCTCTTTGGTTTTTGAGCTCCTTGCCTGGCGGAGCTTCCAGAGAGAATACAGGAAGACCTGGGGGGACTGCAAGGCTGGAAAAGGCACCCCAATTAGTCAGATGGGCTGCTGTCGCAGTGCGTGGCCCCTCCTTGTATCTAAGATACATCTAGGAGCCCCCTGAGAACTCCTCATCCGGCCGCAGTCAAAAGAGGGACACCAGCTCGGCCAAGGGCCCCCTGGATTTTGCTGGCCAAGCGGGGGTGGAGTTGTCAAGGTGTCTGTGGGCGTCTGCACAAAAAGACACTGGGCTTTAGACTGCATTGCACTGGACTTCCGGGTATGCACCAGGGCAGTGTGGGGGGTTCCGGTCACAGCACCTGCTGGGGGGTAGGCCTTCCTCTGGCTTCCCAGGCCTGGGCATCGCCAGTGTGGACCACTCATTCTCCGGCGTGCTTATCTCAGGGTTTCAGTGCCCTCACAGCCTCGTGTTGCCCAGTGCTGCGCCGGCGGCGGCATCTCCCCCCTCCCCTAGTTAAGCCCCCATCCTCAGGGCCCCCATGCAGGGTGGTGGGGCGGGAGCTGGGCTTTCTCATTCCCCCCCAATTAACCTGGTGGACTCAAGAGAAGCAGTGGCCCCAATCCAATCTCAGCCAGCTCTGGACGCTTCCTGGGCCGCCCCTCCTTCCCGGGAGTCATTAGTCTCCCCCGCTGCAGGTGGAGTGACAGGCCAGCTCCCAGCGCCTGAAAAGGCCTTTGTTTTATCGCCTCCAGTTCAGATGCTTGAGAGCACTAGCAGGCCATATTTTAATCTCAGGTCTTTGCAAACAAAATCGTTAAAAGCAGATGGCTGTGAAGACTGCCATGAATATTAATAGATATTGAAAAAAAAGGCCCTTAATCTTTCCATAAATCTTCCAGGGGAGGCGGGGGAAGACACAGAGGAGATGAGGGCTGTGGGGTAGTGGCAGGTACCCTGGTCCTTGCAATCCAGGCGCCGTCCTGACAGCTGAGTGGTGAGTACAAAAGCAGGTGTCCCCAGCTCTCCATTTCTGGTCTTCCCACCCCTTCCTCTGCAGAGCCAGGGGCCAGGGGCCAGGGCCAGGCCTTGGAGGGTGCCCCAGCTGTGGGCAGGCCTTGTTTCCTTGGTGCTGCACGTCATGGTGCTAATATCCATGGTCATCCGCCATGTGCCAATTTCTATTTATAAAAGTTTCACCTCAAGCTCTGGAGATGGGATTATCGGCCCCATTTCACAGATTAAGAAATAAACTCAGAACATAGGATCAGTTGGTTTAAGATGATCAAATGAGTAAATGGAACAGAAGAGCTGGGGGTCCAGATTTGCCTGGTCCTGAAAGTTTGTGTGTTGAGAACCCTCTGGGACCACCAGTCCCACCAGCCCCCATGTCAAAAATGTCACCCGAGTGTATGCTTTTGAATCAGACACTTTACCATTCTGAATTCACTTGTTTGGATTAGACATATGCCTTCCAGTCTTCTTCTAGAATATAGATGCCCTTGGGACAGGTAACCTGTTAAGTGGCTGGGAAATGGTAAAAGCTGTTCAGCTGCATCCTCTAGACTGAAGCCGAAGTCTTAAGTCAGCCATTTCCTGGCTCAGTGACCTTGAGCAGCATTTGAGTTTGTGGAGTCTGTCTCCTCTGGGAGGAAAAGGGGAATAATGAAACAATCCTGGGAGGGAGGCAGGATGAGCAGGAACTTGAGGAGCTCATCTGGAAGGTTCCAGACTCAGGTGCACAGTGAGGCAGGGAACAAATGACCGGGGAGTAGAGGAGAGACCTGGGTGGGGGCGCCTGTGTGGGCTAGGAGGAAGGATTCGTTGCTCTTCCGGGTCACAGGCCCTGACCCCAGGCTGTTCTGTCCTCAGCCAGGGTTTAGGCTTCAGATCTCATTCAACCAGCCTTTCTTCCTTCCTCTTTCTTGCTCCTTTTCCCTTGCTCCCTCCATCATTTCCTCCCTCCTTGTTGGCTTCCCTCCCTCCTCCCTCTGCTAACAAATCTTTCCTGCTCACTAGCTAATGTACCGGTGGGAGGATCTGATAGTGAATATAAGCAGTTTGGCCCTTGCACTAGACAAATAAACAAATAAATAAAACAGGCCTGCAGAAGCACTTTGTGAAAACAGACAAGCACAGAGCTGAGAAATCCTAAGGGGACCCATTTTAAACAGGAGGTCTCCCTGTACTCCCAGGCCAGCTTCAACAAAGTTTATGCACTTTGGTGTGCCCCTCTTACCACAGATGCTGGCAGGTCCTTAAGGAAGCAGCAGGTGAGGGCCAGAAGGCTGAAAGCTCAGGGTGACTGATGCCAGGAATCTTTTCTACTGGCTCCTTCCCTAGGCAAGGACCCAGACCCCGCCCCCTAACCAAGCCCTTCCCCTGACTCCTCCCACCTAACCCCACCCCTTTATTAGTAGGCAGTAATCTGGCCAGGCCTGTGCTCTGCAAGGTGAGTTTATGCAAAACCCAAAAGGAAGAGAGAGGACAGTGAAGTGGGGAGATTTCATTGCATGGGATTGACAGGGCCGAAGCTGGGGGCTGTTTTTTTTTTTTTTCTTTTTGAGACAGGGTCTCGCTTTGTAGTTCAGGCTGGCCCTGAGCTCACTATGGTGCCCAGGCAAGCCGCCGCGAACTCAGCAATCCTCCTGTCTCTGCCTCCCGAGTGCTGGGATTACAGGCGTGAGCCACCACGTCAGCATTAGGGGGCTGGTTTTTAAGAGAAAACTGAGACATGGAAGAAGAAAACCATCATTGAAATCCTCTTACACTGTTGCTATTTCCAAAGTAAAGAATCCTTGGAGCCCCAGAACAAAGAGGCAAAACCTTGTCGTGTTTCAACAAATATACTTTATTATACTGTATAATTTAAGATATCATTTTATTTGGGTGACATTCAAACATCTGAAAAACGGTTGCCTGTGCCGTAGCTATTAATGAAATCATTATATACAAATGGTTATGCTTTACCAAGTCATTCATTAAAAGGAAATTAATGAGGGGGACGGCATTAAAATATTTCAAAATCATTACCAGGTCCAGCCTAACCCACTTTTATAAATATTCATCAACAAGAACGTGCCTCAAGAACTCACCCAGTAAATTAAATTCTTGTCTTGAAGTGTTCTGCTTCTGTTAATGGCACTGGCCATGGTACTCTCTTTGATTTGTTTTCTGGAACTTTGGGATGTATTATACAGAAATAATGACAAACACTGACTAATCGCTGATAATTAGGCCAAATCTATTATTCCCATGGTATTAACATTTTGATTACTATTTCCCCCCCAAAGGCAATATCTCAAATCTATTCTATCACAAGACAAAATAGTGTCCTAGACTTTTGGGATTGAAAGGGAATTCAGAGATTAACTGGACTGATGCCCCCTGCTGTTTGAAAGTCCTATTAACCTCCCTGCCAGGCAGCCCTGTGGCACTATGTAAAATGCCTTCACCAATGGGATCACTGTCACTCCGAGCAGCCCCATCCTTCCTTGGACACCTTTGACTTGCAGTGTTATTTCCGGGCCTCAGAACATTGATCCGGGAAATGTAAACATTTTAAACCACCCATGGTTATCGGTCACCTTGATTTAATGTTTAAAAAAAACAGACGGAGATTTACTATGAGACATTGCCCATACCATCACTGATGTATTATAAAGCCATTGTCATGGAGAACTGAGGCGTGATGGTAACGTCCTCCAAATCCTTGAACATTCTGACAGCCAGCTTTGCCTGCCTGGCCTACTTTATGCTAGTCCACCTAGATGCCGGATTCAAGTCTGTCTGGGCCAGTTCCTCCCACTTCTGTGCCTCACCATTCCCATCTATAAAATGGGTGCTCACTCTGCACCTGGGCATCAGAGCTAATGAGCTCAAACAACACCTCTGAGGCTAAGTGCCTGACGGGCTGTGCTGCCAGAGCTCGTCATCTCTGGCCTCAGTGGAGCTCCTGGCTCAGGGGATGGGGGCCATAAATACCTGCTGCAGCTCTCCCCTGGACTTTCCTGCTCCCGAGAGCATCCGTGGGCACAGGGGACAACAGAGGTGCACAACCACCTGACTTTATGCTCTACTTAGACAGAAGCCACCAGATGAGGCGACTTCCACTGTCCTCCCCTCTACAAGATGGAATCTGGGACCACTGAGCAGTCCTGCTGTCAAAGTGCTGTGGCTGGTGACAGTGCTTCCATTTTGCACAGGGCGGCAGCTCCGTAGGAGCAGACCTCATTCCTAGTAGAAGGCTGGTCGTACCCCGGACACCGAGAGGTGCTTTCTGTACAGTGATGATGTCCCCTGGCAGGGGCAGGCTTTCCAACTAGCAGATCTGGCATTTCCTCTCTCAATGGGAGGCTCCCTGATGGGCAGCGAGTCCTTACTGTCCTCTCCTGGCAGGCTGAGAAGGTGAAGGGGCTTCTCCAAGGTCACATAGCTGAGGGATCCACGGGCAGTATGCTGGCTGTTCCCAGGGTTGGGTATCCTGGGCATTTGGCTTGTCTTTGTGTGTGCTGGTGGAAGCTGGCTGGTGGGGTGGCTTTTGCAGACCAACAGTCTTGTCTGGAGCCCAGTAGTGCACCAGGAGCTGATGCTTTGACACCCAAGTGAGTCCGAGAGATGTCTCAGCTGCACAGAGATGAACTCAGAAGCAGTGGATGAAGGAATGCAGAGGGAACTGAGACAGGGACAGTCCTGGGAACAGTGGAGAGGGTGGAAGGCATCCCTCTGGCTCCAGCCGGAGACCTCACAGGGGCTCTGCGAGGGCCAGAGGAGGCCAGTGCAGTCTGAGAGTCGGGTGGGAGGTGGCCATGGATATGGAGGCTTGAACAGAGGAGTGGAGAGAGCACAGAGCCAGCCGCACATGCCCTGCTCTCTACCGAGGGGCCACAGCTAGAGAAGACACAGATGGGCCTTGACTTACTGCTCTTTTGACTTTCAGATGCTGTGGAAGTAATGTGCATCCAAGTAGAAGCCATAATTTTCTGAATTTTGATATTTTCCCAGGCTAGCAACGTGTGGCTGGGAACATCTCTCCTGAAACGCTGGGCGGTGACAGTGACCAGCAGTTGCCAGTCAGTTGCACCATTGCAAGGTGAGCAAGTGACAGGCTACAGGATGTCTGGCATGTTAGGCTGATGAAATGTGGCTTTGATTTATGACATTTTCAGTGTCAGATGGGCTTATCTGGGTGTAGTCCCGTCATAACTTGAGAACATCAGAGTTTATTGGATGAAACCCTGCAGCCTAAGAGAGTCCCTGATGGTCACTTGGCAGAAGGCCCAGAAAGTGGGGCCGGGTAGTCTGGGGCAGTGAGAAGGTGCTGGCCGAGGGCCACAGCTTCCTTCTGCACCCATCCTGCTGCACAAAGTGCGTGTGGCCTGAGCCAGGCACTCCTGCGTACTTTACAGAGTCTCAGAGGTGGTGATGGTCACTGTCAGGGAGGCCCCAGGCCATTCCCCTCTGCCCTGTGTGCTGGGCTTACAGGAGGCAGATAGCCTATCCTCCATTGCCATTTCTAGCTGCATAGCCAGTTGTCACTCTGGACCCTCCAGACCTGCCCCAGAGAAGCCTCTGAGAAGGAGGGGAGGAAAAACAAGTTATATGTTTAAAATGATAGTGTGGTGGTGCTTGCCTGTAATTCCAGCTTTCAGGAGGCTGAGGCAGGAGGATCCTCCAGAATTCCAGGCTAGCCTGGGTTACATAGTGAGACCTGCATGGTCTCGAGCAAGTAAGCAAGAAAACAAAGAGATAATAACTGACATAGATGGACCAGCTACTTCTGCACTGCTGTGTTACTCTATAGGGAGAAATCAAGTGTGGCAAACTGGCTAGAGATAAACCTGATAGGGAGGCCCGTGTTGTTAACTGATGAACCTTAGCTGGTTTGGCCTTTCTGGCTCACTAGTTAGTGACAGGTGAGCTGGCAGCTCAGTCAGATTCAAAATCATTCTCAACAAGGAGAAATCCACTATGCTTCTCTAGAAACTCTTCTGCACTGGGAGTCACAGGGCAAGCTGTGTGGCTTTATCCCTATCGTGTCCCTCATGTCTGGGCCAGAGCAGGCCCTGAATGTGCTGGTGAGGGAACAGCCCATACATTTCTGTTCCTGTCTGTAATCACCCTGGTGAGGCCCAGCTGTGGGCCCGGCTTTTTCCTAAGGGCAGGTGCTGTTGTACCTAATGCAGGGAATGACGATAGGGCAAAGGGTTCTTAGGGTCCATTCTATCTTTTGGAAACTGAGGCCCATTGGGACAGAGTGATCACACTGAAATCACATCTGGTAAGCCATGCAGCTGTACCCAGGATGCCTGCTTTTTAAAGTTTATTTTATTTTATTTTTTATTCATTCATTTATTTATTTATTTTGAGACAGGGTCTCGCTTTGTAGTTCAGGCTGCCCCTGAGCTCACTAGAGATAAACCTGATAGGGAGGCCCGTGTTGTTAACTGATGAACCTTAGCTGGTTTGGCCTTTCTGGCTCACTATGTAGCCCAGGTAAACCTTTAACTCAGCAATCCTCCTGCCTCTGCCTCCAGAGTGGTGGGATTACAGGTGTGAGCCACCACACCCGGCATTGTGGCATGTGGTGCTGATTGCTGGTGGGTGTGAGTCACCTCGCCTGGTACTGTTGTATGTGGTTACTAGGGACCTTATGCTTGCTAGGCAGGCATCAGAACCACTAAGCTAAATCTCTGGCCCTGTAAATTTATTTTAAGACAAAGTCTCACTAAGTCTATAAATCATCCATGCTGGGCTCGATCTTGCAATCCTCATGCCTCAGCCTCCCAGAGTGCTGAGATCACAGGTGTGTACCACCCTACCTGGTTTAAGACATACTTTTATATTTTTAATCAGCATAACATTTTCTGTACCTCTTACAGGTTCATTACCTCTTATATTAGACCAGAAGTGTTTTGGATTTTGAATTTTTTCTTTCCTAGATTGGGAACATCTTCATGTGTATTATGTCACTGAGCTGGGAATCAAGCCTAAACACAGATTTCAGTATATACATGCTTTATGCCTAGAGCCTGAGTATGAAGCCAGGTATAGAATTTTATATTTATGAAGTCATGTGAGTGCTCACAAAGTTTTGGCTTTGAAGCATTTTAGAGTTTTGGATTAGGGTTACGTGATCGATTCATATATCTTGGCTTTGCAGAACTGTCAAATCCAAGCTGCCACCACTGCTGGCTTTTTACTGCAGCCTCCTTGCTGGTCTTGCCCACACACAGCCAGGGTGACCTTTCCAAAGGCAGGTCTCATTAGCTTGCTCTACACAAGGCCACTGGGGCTTCCCCCTGCCCTGAGTACAGCTGACAAGGCCCCCGGAAAGCATACCAGCTGCCAATCTGCAGCGGTGCCCCTTAGAGGGCTGGGAGATCAAGGTGGTAGCTTGTGACCTGCATTGTCTTAAATCAAAGCAAAGGAAAAGGTTGAGCTAGAAATAGAATAGGAAGTCCCAGAGCCGCCACCTCAGTGGAGGAAGGACTAACCGTTTCATCAGTCTTCAAAACAGATGCCCACGGGTGTCCTGTACTTGTGCTCCATGCGAGTCCATGATCTGGTCAGAGTTTCTCACCGTCAGCCATAGTGAGACTCACAGGAGGCCGGAAGCTCAGGAGCTCCTGTCCCGCCATGAGTCCTGCTCTCAGCCACTGCTGCTCCCTTTGGAGCCTGTTCGGTTTGCAGCAGAGACCAGGGCTTGTTCCCGTCATGCCTCCCGCTTGCTCCTTCCCAGTCCCTGATCGCCAGAGTGGCATCCGGCATGGGTCAGGGTGCGGGGTGTTGTGCTCCTTCCCTGTCCCTGACCTTCCTCCCTCCTGCGGGGCTTTGGGGTTGCACATTCTCTGGGCTCTCGGCTCTCAGCGCTCCTGCTCCCCCTTCAGCTGGCTGAGCACAACGCCTGGGGTAGCTGGGGGAGGCACAACTCAGAAGGTGACAGCAACAATATTAGGAGTGAAAAAGATCAATTAAGCCCATTGAGCTGATTTGTGAGGCTGATTAAATTAGGAGCCTCCCCGGGGACAGATTCACTCTCAGGTTGACAGGCCAGCTGCAGGCTGCTGTGCTGCGGGGTACTCATCTGCCCTCAGAGAGCCGTGGGCCACTGGCTGTGCTCTGTGTGTGGAGAGGAGAGGAGAGAAGGAGACATTAGAAACCACAGCACAGCACACTTAGATCAGACCTGGCCATTTCCTGTGCTTCCAGTGCATTCACCAGAGAGCCTGCAGGATGGGGCAGGGAGGGGTTGGTGTCCCGGGGTTCAGGTGGCCTGTGCAGGACCACCCAGGAGGTAGATGCAGGAGGTGTGTGTGCGTGTGCATATGTGTGTGTATGTATGAGAACCCAGGACTTCCTGTTGCCTGGAGTTTCTGCTTTGGCCTCAGCATCCTGGTGGGTGCATTCTCTGTCTTCCTGGGGTCAAGGCTCTGGTTTTCTTGTCTCCTCTCCTGGACTAGGTCTAGTCAGATCATCTCTCCAGTAACCTGACCCCTCTGCCTGGCTTTGGTACTCCTTTTCAGGGCTTTTCCCCGGGGACGTCATTGTATTTCAGAATGCACCCCTGCCCCTAATCGCTGGGCAGGACTGGGGAGTGGGATTTGGACAAAGCTCTTGTGTGTGTGTGTGTATACAATGGAGAAGGAGGCTGCAGAGATGAGGTGGACAACTCCAGAGTACCAGGGCTGTAGAGGTGATATTAGGATGCAGTATTTGGTCATGCTCAGGCTAAGGATTTAGCTCAGTGGTTCCAATACCTTTCTAGCAAGTGCAAGGTCATGAGTTTGATCCTTAGTACTGATACCAAGCGAAAGAATCTGGTCCTGCTTGACCCCACCTTCAGTGGCAATGGAGGACAGGGAACCTCAAGGACCAGGTAACTGCATTTTGTGTGGAAATCTGGCCGTCCCACACTTGAAGCCCCAAGATGCCCAGAAAGGAGAACTGCAGGGGTTAGAGGGGGCTTCCCAGCCAAGGTGGCCTTGGTCCCTAATCAGAGAGGCCAGGAAAGGAGACAGCTTTTCATCAAGCCTTGGGTGGCCCTTTTGGAACGTTTCCCTTTGGACTGGGTTTGGTTTCCTACACCCTGCGTCTTCCTTCTTCCTTAGAGCAAGTCTGCACCAAATTTATAATTGATTTAAGAATGTACACACAAGCAAAACAGTCCTGGAGTTACGTGGCTGGAAGTGGCAGAATCAGGGTTGACACCCAGGTCTGTGGGGACCTTGAAGCCTGGGACTGATTGCTAAACTCTTAAGAACTCTGAAAATCAGGGTAGCATCAGGGTGACCCACAGGCCTGGGAGGCTGGTTAGACTGGGGGAATAAGAGCGCAGCTGGGGAAATTTGGCTGTGTTGGCTTCCTCGCTCTGTGATTGCTTGGAGTCTGGCTGTGGCCAAGTTAATTTGCCCCTTTGTGGCTTACTTCCTTCATGAAATGGGGAGAATAGGAGTCCTTGCCTGTTAGGGTTGGAGGTTTAAATAAATGTGCAAGTATAAATAATTTATAACAGAACCTGCCAGTTGAGAAGAGTCTGCCATTGTTTAGGATGGAGGCCAGATGTGGGGGGGGGGGGTCAAGCCAGCCAGAGAGGGCTCCCTGCTGCTTCTCTTGGATGGTGGGTCTGCCTGGCTGAGCGGTCGCTCTCAGAGGCTCCTATGTGGGCCGTGAAGGAACCTCACAGAAGGTTGATTGTCCCCTAGTTCTGCTCCGCTGCTCAGTCCTACAGCCACTGAACAAATTTGGAGACTGAGGCCCAGACGTTCGCTGGAGAGGCCTTACCTTAGCCCCAGATTCCTGGATCCTGGTCCGGGGTCTCCACGTTGCCTATAACTGTTATAATTTCTTCCAGGCAGACACCAAACATTTTTCCAAAATCTTATTTGCAATTGCTAATGAGAAGCAGGGCTGCTCTTCGGTTCTAAACCTCATCTTCATCTTTAATTTGCTTCCAGAGGCTGGGGCTGGGGCTGAGGCTTCTGCTGTCTCTGTGAAATATTAGCAATTATTTTTCAATTACTTCTCATTGGAAAGCAACTCCTGGACATGGGATTCTGGAAGCTGCAAGAAGCCCTGAGAATGAGGTTTTGATCTGCTATGAACTTTGCTGAGAGCCACACGTTTTCTGCCACCCCCTGTTCCAAACGGGGGGCCACGTGGGTAGCAAATGACTCCACTCTCATCTCCTTTTCACCTGTACCCCGGCCAGCTCAGCTTCTCTGCCGGGGCTTCTGTGGGTCTGGGAGGCCCCAGGAAAATGAGCAGAGAGGGAGACGGCAACACCCTCTCTACATGTGGCAAGGGCCACAGGTCCCGGTCACTCGGCTCCTTCTTCCGCCCCAACGTCCAGTTCATTAGTGTAAACTCGGCTTTGCAGCAGAAGCCACCTGCAACTGGACTGTCCCCCATGCTTTTTACCGCACCAGCTGCATTATTTCAGTCACATCCTGCCAGACTCCCTCAGTCTCCCAGGTGCTGGGGAGTTGTTTTAAAATTCTCCTTTGGTGTGGCCATTTGTTCCTTTCGCTGTGCAGTCAGCCTTCCCTGCAGGTTCTGCACCCACAGATGCAGCCATGCGTGATTCAAAATATTTGGAAAATATCGCATCTGTACTAAACACTCAGACTTTTTTCTTTGTCATTATTCCCTGGACGATATAGTATAACATCTATTTCCATAGCATTTAAAGTACATGAGTGGTTATGCATAGGTTATATGCAAATACTATGCCTCTTGATAGAAGAGAGTTGATAATCTGGAGTTTTGTATCCACAGGGGTCCTGCAACCCCTCCCCAGTGAACGCTGAGGGATAACACACTATTTTGCATTTTTAGAGGCATTTTTTTTTATCTTCAGAGATTATCATATACATCTGTAACTTATCATAGTCAATTTAAGGCTCGTGTGTGTGTGTATATATATATATATATATATATTTTTTTTTTTTTTTTAACCTAAAGTACAAACTTGCAAATATTTGCCAGCTTCCATCGCATACGCCAGGGGTCTCCAAGGCCCCCAAAACACAGACCAGTACTGGTTAGTGGTCTGTTAGGAACAACAGGAGGTGAGCGGCGAACAAGAAACCCAGATTCATTGTACTTACAGTCTCTTTCCATTGCTGGCATCGCTGCCTGCACTCTGCCTCCTGTCCGGGCAGCTGTGGCATTAGGATCTCTTAGGAGCATGCACCTGACTGTGAGAGGGGTCCAGGTGGCACCCTCCTTTGAATCATCTTGAATACCCCACCTTCACCCCTAGCTGGGACCGTAGAAAAACAGTCTTCCCTGTGCCAAAAAGCTTGGGTCCTCAGCTATATCTGATAGTTTTCATGTTTTGTCTTGAGACTCACAAACTCCATGAGACATTGTTCTCATTTTTTTCTTTTAAGTAGTTATATTCATATTAAGGAAATGAACAGGAAAAAAATCCCATAATCTTGCATTTTTACCCAGGTAAAATAAATGACTTCTCTTCTTCTCTGAAGACCCAAAAGTTTCCTGGACACATCTTCCAGACATCATTCTATTGTAAGATTGTAAAGGGGGTGTTTAAAATGTTCTGGAGTTTTTAGAATTTTCACTTGGTTCTTTTTCTTTTTTTCTTTTTGAGACAGGGTCTCGATTTGTAGTTCAGGCTGGCCCTGAGCTCACTATGGTGCCCAGGCAAGCCGCCGCGAACTCAGCAATCCTCCTGTCTCTGCCTCCCGAGTGCTGGGATGACAGGCGTGAGCCACTACGTCTGGCATTGTGGTATGCAGTGTTGATTGCTGGTGGGCGCGTCTCCACGCCCAGCATTATATGTGGTTACCGGGGATCTAACTCAGGACCTTGCGCTTGTGAGGCAGGCGCCGGAACCACTGAGCTAACCCTCCGGCCCAACTTGGTTCTTCTTATATTTTCTATTTTTTAAACAATGTTTCTATACCTTTATTGATTAAGATTATATGTTTTTTTATTTTGTTGAGCATAGGTGTATATCTGTCTCACAGTACTTGTCTGATGTCTGGGTCACTTCAGGGTTGAACTCTGGATAGTCTTTTCCATTGATGATGGATTATATTTTCCAAATTCTTTATAAGTTGATCTGGGAGTCTATCCTGGAAACTGGAAATGAGTTTTGCACAGATTCTGGAATTTATTACGTTCCTCTGAAGGGTGCTGATGTCTGTGCTGTCGCAGGCTGTTCACTTGATTTTGCCTGCAGTGGACAGCGCTTCCAGTAGCCTTAACTACAAGTTATCTTGTGCCTTCTCTGCACACCTGTACTTTAGGAGTCTGCCAGACATTCAGTCGGAATTTATTAAAAGAACTTGGGTCTTTTCCAGGATTCCCCTCACTTCCCAGTGGCTCCTGTTGCCCCAGGTTTTATCCTCTGCTTCTTCTAGCCATGAAGACATCCTTTCTGTTGGACTTTGAGCTGTGCCCAGCTCCATGTCACACCGCAGCCTACCCTCTGGATAAAACCATAAAGTAGGAAACAACACATATTGTCCTTCCTCCAAATTTCACCCCTCCAATTCAGTTCTGAGGTTTTCCAGAGCGTTCCAGAGGTTGCCTTCTGTACTATATCCAGAAATGGACAGGGGTTCCTTGGAGAAGGGTGGTGTGTTCTCTGTTTTAGAAGCGGGCTGCTTTTTGACTCTTCTTTGATCTTGATATTCTTCTCAACTCTTGCTCCCCCAGTGGCTCAGAAGCCATTGTCCAGTGACTGTACAATAGCCTACAACTATGAGGCTTGAGCTTCATATAGCTTCTGACCTTGTATCCTTTGTTATGACCTTGTATTCTTTGTTACTTTGTGCTTCCATCCTGGCCACCCTGGTGGTCTCCCGTTGTTCCTCAGCCACACTGCTAGTTACGTCCTCTTGCAGGAGGTCTTCACAGCCTGCCAGCCTCTGCTTTCTCCACTCGGATTTGTAGGCACCCCTGCCCCTGCTGAGGCACTACAGCCCTGCTGGCCTGAGGTGACTCCTGTTGGTGATGAGTTCTTTCCCAGCCCAGGGCTGGTTCCCCTGCCCACAGCACTATTCCTGGGACTTTTCTTCTGCCTAATTCCATTAATCTTTATCATCCACATGACAGCTTCACAGAGAATTTTTTTCTGATTATCTGTCTCCCACCAACCCTAGTAGGTGAAGTGGCCCATTTTCTCAAAGGTCTTAAAACTCCTCCCACCACAGCTCACACTCTTCATCATTAGCCCAGTTGCTGGCTGTGTGTGCCTTGCTCAGCAGCCTTGGGTGCAGCCGGGGCCGACATGCCACCTGTTTGCTGGTACTCAGCACACAGTAGGCATCAGTAGACACCTGGCAAAGGATCGTCAGGGCCTATGTTGGAGTGGAAGCAGGTAAAGAAGGTGTTCTGGCTCGTGTCTAGGTGTCCCCCAAAGCTTCATGCCATCATTGATGGGGCTTTTCAGAGGTGGCTGGGCTAGGGTGCGTGATGCTGGGACAGACTTATGGCGCAGCATTAGGCTTAATGGTACATTTGGCTCATCGTCAGTACACGTTGCTTCCTACCACATGGGACTGGTACATTCGTGGTTTCTCCTTCCTTAGGGCAGAATACCACACAGGTATCAAAACAATCCAATGCAGAGACAAGGACAGGAGGAGATGGTCAACCTGTGTCCTGTGAAAAGAAAAGGCAGTGTCCAAATTGGAATATGTCCCTATTTCAGGAGAAAATACAGATCCCCATGGAATAATGTGTAGTGTACATAGGGAAACTTCTACAAGGTGGTCTTTACAGTGGCAAGAGGACAATGTGCAATTTAAAAAGTCTTACTCTCCAAATTACCTTATACTTTCAGTGTCAAATTTAAAAAAAATGAACACTCTTTAAAAGAAAAACAGAACCTAATAGAGGAGAGGCTGGGTATCCTGGGCTCCCGAGAGCACTCATTCCTCTCCTGAGAGGCCCCAGGGCTGGAGCACAGGGCCCTGGCAGGCCACTGGCACAGCGAGGGTCTCCGCGGCTGCTCTGGGGAGGAAGTGCTCGGGAGCCGCCCTCTCCCTGCATCTCTGGCCCCGTCTTCTGCGAGTCACGCAGTCAGCCGCAACCACACCTCGCATCCTGGGGGACTGCACCGCACTGACTGTGATGGCAGCCTCCCCTTTGCCCGCTTATCATGTGGCACCGGGCAGCACCGGGGCAGTGCAGGATGGGAGCAGTCAGTCAGTGGGCACCCTTGGGCCGGGCACTGTGCTAGAAAGGCAAGCTATCTGTGATGTCACCCTCTGCCCCTGAGAGTCTATACAAGGTCACCCAGGGAGGAGCTGGGAAGCAGCCTAAGTTGGTCAGGGCCTGTGTGGCGCCTGGGTTCTGGCGGGCCACCCGTCCTTTTTGGTACTGGACGTTGCGCAGCCCTGGACAGGTGAGGCAGCTGAGGTGAAGGAGGCCCAACCCTTGCCTGGCGCCTGCTTTTGCACAGTGATTTATGAAGAATGATTTCTAATGATTTTAAGAATGATTTTTGCATTTTCAAAGGTTATAAAAAGAAAGGAAAGATCACATGATGGAGACACGCATGCCAGGTGAAGACTTACACAGTTTACCTTTCTGGCCCTATACAAGACTTTATGAATCCTATACTAGGACGCTGCAGGGGAACCCCCCACTTACACTGAGAACTGAACCCAGTACCCTTCACATTGAGAATATCCAAGCCCTTTTATCATTTTCTATTTTTGAGACAGAGTCTTGTTGTCACTAAGTTGCTCAGAACTTTCCATCCTCCTTCCTCAGCTTCCCGGAGTGCTGGGACTAAAGTGTGGGCCGTGACCCGGGACTAGAAGTCTTTGGCCTCGGTCGGGGTGCCGCGCACTTGCTGTCTCATTGTCAGTATGCACAACGGTGTGGACCGAAGGCACTGCCCTGGGCAACATGGGCATTTAAAAACAACCAGAGAATGTCCACCACCGCATGGACCACTGCTCCAAAGGAGGGCAACTCCATTTTTATTTGTCACAGGACTGCTGCCCAGGGATAATGCAGGGATACCCTGGTGGGATTTCTGGGGCGAGGGGCTGTTTTTCTTTGGGTGGGGCAAGTGCCTACATAGGGGCCACAATGCACCTCAATACCTAGCATGATGCCCCCTACAAATGCGGAGGCACCAAGGCCAATCCGGGGACTGGGTTCTGAGTACTAGAAAACAAGCAGCTTCAGCCAGGGATTTAGTTCAAGTGGTACTGAGCCTGTTTTGGAAGCACAAGGGCCCGAGTTCGATCCCTAGTACCGCAAAACAAGAACAACAACAACACCCAAGAAAATAAGTGGCCTCAGAACAGGGACCCAAGCTGGGGCCAGGGCCTTGAGACCTGGAGGAGGGACCAGACAGTGGGAAACACAGGAGGCAACACCTTTGCTGTGAGGTCCAGGCAAAGGAGGTGTGGAGCAGAAGCCAAGGGCCAGGGAGGGTTGCCGCCGGCCCAGAGCATGGCCTGGGCTCGGAGCCAGGCATCTGAGCAACGGCGTCCAGGGCAGTAGGTGTCAGGGCGGTGCGACTGTGGGTCGGCTGGGCCCGCCCTCAACCATTGTCTGAGCCCGGCACCGCCTTGGCAGCAGAAGGTGAATCTGGTGACTAATGGCTGTGGCTGCGCGCCAAGTTCCTCCTGCCCAGGGTGCAGCTGCTGCTGGCCAAATAGCCGGATGCCCTCCCTTGTGCTCCAACCCACGCCGAAGCTCCCCCAGGTTTCCAGGGCTGAGGACATTGGACCGACCCCCCTTCAGCGCATGTGCGGCTGCTGGTGCAGTTGTGGCTGCAGCTGGGGCTGATTGCAGGAAACAGCCCCATGGCCCATCGTATCGGTGGGTGCAGACTTGGCCCCATGTGCACGTGCCTTAACACAGGTGTGGAGCCCGGGGTCACACATGTTGTTACCTAACCTAGATATGTTTGTGGGTGAGGAGGGAGGGTTGTTAGGCTAGACTAGTCCCTCTTCTTGTTTATGCTACAAAGGAATTAGCTACATTTAAGAACCCACATTTAAAAACCCTGAGATTTCACTGGAGATCTAGGCATTTTGGGAAGCTCAGGTAGGAAGATTTGAGTTCTTGTCTTGAAATAAAAAGTAAAAAAGTGTCAGACTCAGAAAAATATTACTGGATTTGGTGCTCTGTGACTTCTGGCTCTTTTCCAAAGTCAAAATAATCATGAAAGTTAAATATTTTAAATCCAACCAGGACATGCAGGCAGCCACACAGCGAATTAGATGCTCTCAAAGGAAGACTTGCCAAACAGCTTCAGAAAGTGGTGAGAATGAACCAAAAACCAACCTAAAAATCCTTTTGAGTTCTGGCTTCTCTTGCGAGGTCAGATGTTATAACAGTTTGAGGCATGTTCTGAGCTGGCCACTGTGGGCGGGGCTGAGGAGCAGGGGCACCTTGAGATGGTACTATGGTCTCCTCCTCCCACCTAGCTGCCCAGGTCCCCATTTTGGCTACCCGCACCTCCTCCTCCATGGCCACCTGGCTGGCAGCCCCAGCCCCAACCACGATGGCCTGTGAAGGTAGGAGCCGAGGAAGGGCTGTGGGTGTCCTCACCGGCTCCTGCCCATCGGATCCCAGCAAGGGGACCTGCGTCTGCCCGGAGCTGGGGGCTGTGATCTTGGACAAGGTCCCTCCGAGGAGAGCTCCTCTGCTTACTCTTAGAGCCAAGGGTGGTGGCTCCGAAGCCACAGGACACCTGCCCGGGTGCAGAGTGCAGGAGGCAGGAGGTGGGGCTGGGCCAGCTACTTCTCTGGGGGTCCTGGGGCGGGAAGGAGAGAAAGGCCTATGGAGGACGGTGTCCTCTTCTTTCTGCCCACGGCTGGGTCCTGTGTGACTTGCGCTCCCCTGAGCCCCTTCTAACGCGGCTCTCCCCAGACCCTGCCTGGTGAGGATGCGTCTACACCCACATTCTGTGGTGTCAGGCTCTGCCCGAAGCAGCCGCCCCGGGGAGTAAGGAGCTATATGGGCATCAGCGCTGATGCCTCCTCCTTGCCCACACATCTCACCACCTTTAAGGATGGGTCCCCTGCCCGGTGGCTCACCTGAGCCTCTGTCCCTCCCTCCCATCTCCCACCTAGCAGGTCCTTGAGTCCCAGTATGTCCAAAGCCAGCCTAAGAGTGGGGCGACAAAGTGGTGATGACACAAAGGCCCCAGCTCTGTGCTTTTTCCTCCTTTCTAAACCAATGACAACCAGGTTCATGCACTCAGGGGGCTGAGGCAAGAGAGTCACTGTAAGTTTAGGCCAGCCTTGTTAATACTGAGACTCTGTCTCAAAAAAGAAATTGCTGGAACCTGATCTCTTTCATTGGGGTTACCCCTGCTCTGGTCTGTCTGGATGTCACCTCTGGCTTGCGCAGATCTGGTCCTGAGCCAGGTTCCCCAGCTGCGAGCTCCTCACCCTCCACCCAGTCTCCCTGTTCTGCTTTTAAAATGTAGTGCTGCAGCATTTAATAGTACGTCCCTGTGTCGCGGCAGTCATGGGCTGGTTGAGGGGATGACTGTGGTTCAGGGTCACTTTTCTGGTCCTGCAGGGACCCCATGCTTAAGAGCCAGCAGGTCTTCCATGCACCCTGCCTGGCACACGTACCCCCCCTCTCTGGCTTTGCCCAGGTTGTGTCCTGGACCTGGACGCTCCCCTCCCCCATTTCAACCTGGCTGGCATTTCTGTCCTGAGCTCTCTGACACTCACCGTGTTCTCAGCTCACCCTGGCGCTGCCCTGGGGTTGCTCTTCCTTCGTTATTTCTCACTGTTCACCACAGCAGTGCATCTCAAACCTTCCTGTTTACGTGAGTCACGAGGGAGTCTGTTTCAGGTGCACTCGATCCAGGGACAGGACCTGAGCCCCGGGATTTCTAACCAGCTTCAGGCAGTGCGGTCCCTTGTAGGCAGTGACTTGTGGTCAGTTCACCTTGCCGAGAACTTCGAGGGTGGGGAACCAAATCAATGGCTATTGAGATGAAGACGTGAATGAATGAATGAATGAATGAATGAATGAATGAATGTGTAAAAGCATTTTATCCAGATGAGAAGAAATCTGCAGTTGCTGTGCTGGAGCTAAATGTTTAGGGAGGGACCAGAGGTAGCCAGGGGTGAGGGAAGTGATGGCTGAGACACTCCTGGTGAAGGTCACGGCCAAGGTACAGGTGCAGGACAGCATGGGAACAGAAGCCTTGAAGCTCATGAGGGCGGGGTGGGGCACCTGCTAACAGCCAGCCAGGAAGTCCACGTTGGCCTCTCTTCCACTGGGAACAGGTGATCCGCACAGTGGGTGGCTCCTGCAGCAGGGTGAGAAGGTAGCTGAGGTAGCAGAGAGAAGAGATGCAAGAGTGATAGCTACTTGGGGGCGCTACGGTCACCAGCATGGAGCTCAGGCTCTGCAGTGAGGATGGAGGTCTGGGTGCAGGTTGGAGAGGAACTGAGGGGCCAGAATGGACAGAACCCGAAGATTGCTTGGGAAAGCTGTGGGTTGAAGGGCAAACCCCCTTTTGCTGGGGTACCCGGGGGAGGGTGGCAGTGCTACTGGAGACAGGAGCCCCGGAGGAGGAGCTGGTTTGGGGTGAGGATGAGGAGCTTCATTTCAGAGCTGGCTGGGTGTGATGGCCTTGTGCTGTGTGTGGCGTATGTGCCAGGACCTCCTTTGAAAGCCCAGGACTGGAGACGACAGTGCCAGAAGCGTCAGGCAGCAGAAGCTCATTGAGGTTTTGGGAGGGAATGAGATCATCCGGGGAAATCTTCAAGTGAGAAGAAGAGAAAATTGAGGAGAGACCCTGGAGGAAAACCATTCATTTAAAGAGCAAGAATTAATGACAACCTGTTAGAAGACAAAATGGGAATAGAAAACATTTATAGCAGCAACGAAAAAGATAAAAACCCAGGAATAAACATAAGAAGAGAAGTGCAGAATCTAAGTGGAGAAAGCATTAAAATGCTTCCAAGGGACAAAAAAGCGTTTGAATAAAAGGGTGGAAAAATGAACATCATAAAATTATCTGTTCTCCCTCAGATAATTTAGCATTTAATAAGATTCTCAATAAAAATAAAGTCTCTGTTGTTGGTGTTTAGACAGACTGACTCTCACGTTCCTAAGAACAAATAAAGAATGTTGAAAAACAACTCCCTGCAGGCCCACCGTGTTGTACAGAGTCCAGGGGTGCTGACTCTTGTGCGGACTCTGGGATGCTCAGGAAATGCAGTGCTGTCCTTGGGAGCAAATCTGCTTACCGCCCTGCGGTAAAAGTCCAGTGTCCTTCCGGGGCAGAAAACAGGCAGGCTCCCTGCCTGTTGTAAAAGATTTGGGTTTTCTCCAGGCAAGATTTTTCTTCTCCAACACTTGCAGGTATCACGTGGACTTCTTTGTGTCCTCCCGTGCCACCTGGGGCTTGTGTGACCATCACAAACGCTGGCACTCTGGTCTGTTGCTGTTAGTGTGAGTAATAGAGGCTCTTGTCTCTGTCCTAGAAGTCTGGGTCTCTGCCAGCACCCAGGAAACTGGACAGGGTAACATGCTGGTTTGCAAACGGAATCAAAACCCAGGTAGGCTTTTCACAGTGCTTGACAGCAGGACATATCTGAAAAAACCAGCAAAATGATTGGAGGCCTAGTTGCCTATCAGATAGGAGACTGTATTATAGCCATGTGGTGCTGGGTAATTCAGCAGAACAGAGCAGAGTTCCAGAAATTACACATGAGAATTTAGCCTCAGGTAATGCAGCATTTCAAACTGAGTGTGAAAATGCATCATTCAGCCAATGAGGTCAGGGTGACAGGAGAACTACCTCAAAAAATAAAAATAAAAAAAGTGGACTCATATCTTGTACTTTATACAAGAAAAATGTTCTATATAAAACAAAGATGTAGGTGTTGTGAAATGAAACCCAAAGTGAATGAGAAATGTGGGAGAATTTTTAAAATATCAGAATGGGAAGAAGCTTCTAAGGATGACATACAACCCAGAAGCCATAAAAGATGGATAACTTTATTAAAACGGAACTTCTGCCTGGCAAAACCCAACATGCACTGAGTCAAAAGACAGACTTAGAAAGCATTGGCTACATGTATCACTGACAAAAGATGCAGCTCCTGAGGGCACGAAGAATTTCCACAAATTGCAAGTTCTACAAATCCCAGATCAACAGCACAAAAGAAAGAGGGACAAAGGAAGAATCATCACAACCTCTAGTGAGATGCCCCTTTTACTTCCGATGAGAGGGGTATAATTCAAGTTCCTCTGAAATGGTGTGTTCATCTCTGTTGGGCCAGGATCACCATGCTTCCTGGTGTACTGTGAGGGGAAACACAGTCATACGTTGCTCATGGCAGTAGAAATGCTACAGCTTGGCGGGGGTGAGTCTGGCAACATCTACTGACATGGCACGTGCTTTTGACCCAATGCTTCCACTTCTAAGAATTTCTCCTGTGGAAGAATTCCCATACATGAAACGTGATGCATATGAGATTAGTTATGGCATCGTTTGTAAGAGCAAAAATATTGCAAGCAACCAAATTGGCTTCAAAAGAGGGATGTTAAAATAAATCAGGTACATGCATAGAAAATTGTACCATATGGGTAGAAGAAACGAGTAAGGAGTATGCTGTATTGATGTGGAAAGATTTCCTAAGTATATTGCGAAGAAAGGAAGATACACTCCAGTGTATAATAGAATGCTGTTCTTGCGTATTGTGTGTATGTGTGTGTGACAGAGAGATACAGAGAGATATCTGTGTGCATATAGCTGTGCTCATATGTGCAGTGTCTGTGGGATCCTGCATTAGAAGCTGGTGATGGTCACCTCTGTGGAGAGGAACCTACCTCATTCCTGGTGGGAGACAGGAGTGAGAAAGAAAACTTCACTGTACCCACTTTTATACCTTTTGAAAGTTGAAAATGTACTGTCTATAGGTTCCCCCACAAAATAACCATGTGGGCAGAAAAGAGGAGGTCGTCATGGAGACAAAGACTCTGTAGGGTGTTAGAAAGAAAGCCAGAGAGCGCCATATTGGAGGAGCCAGTCAAAGGGGATGTTTCACGAAGGAGGCAGGGCCAGCGTTAGAAGGCTACACAGACGAGGAGGCCCTCGGTTCTGACTTAGGAAGGGACAGCTGATGTGTTCGCTGGGTCAGTAGGGGCCTAAGAAGATGAGTGCAATTCTGTTGAGTGTGTAAGTGTGTAAGGCCGTGCCTAGGAGATGCAGGATTTAGTGCAAGAAACGCTTCCACAGAGCTTGGCTGTGAGGGGAAAGAGAGAAGGTGGAAGCTTGAGAGGAGGCTGGAGAGCAGTACATTGTCCTCTCCTCCCTTTTCTCCTCCTCTTCCCTTTCCTAACTTCCACCTTTTCCTTCTCTTTCTCCTCCTCCTTCATCTTCATCCATGTCCTCTCCCTCTTTACCCACCCCCCTCTCTCTTCCTCTTTAGAGGTGTTATTGAAGCAGAGGTGAGTCATGCATTCTTTGTGACAGAAGCCTGGAAAGAGGAAGAGGTCTAAGCTTCTGAGGCAAAGTAGACTGACTGATTATTGCCATGTGGCAAATCTCCTAAAAATATAGCCACTTAAGACTTCTGCTATCTTTTTTTTTGAGACAGGGTCTCACTTTGCAGTTCAGGCTGGCCCTGAGCTCACTATGTAGCCCAGGCAAACCTGGGACTCAGCAATCCTCCTGTCTCTGCCTCCTGAGTGCTGGGATTACAGGCGTGAGCCACCATGCCCGGCACTGTGGTATGTGGTATTGATTGCTGGTGGGTGTGAGTCTCCACGCCCAGCATTGTATGTGGTTACCGGGATCGAACTCAGGGCCTTGTGCTTGCAAGGCAGGTGCCGGAATCACTGAGCTAAATCTCCGGCCCAGACTTCTGCTATCTTATTATGCCGGGAGTCTTTGTGTCTGGGGTTCTGACAGATCATGGCAGAGCTGTGCTTGTCACAGCATTGGGAGTGCTTGAGGCTCTCTGAAAGACTCTTCTTCACATGTAAGTGGCTCCTTCTTTCACAGATCGGCCTGCCCCTGGTCGGGGATGGACAGAGCAGCTGGGGTCTGCTGGGGTCTGACCGCCATGTGAGTTGCTTGGGCTTCCTGGTGGCATGGCTGTCTCAGAGTTTCAAAGGGCAAGAACCCAAGAACTAAAGGCCAAGGCCAAAGTATCTATGACCCAGCCTTGGAGGGTGTGCTGGGTATTTCCTTGTGTTTTCTTTGAGCCATGGGACAGGCTGAATTTGGTGTTGGGGGTCCCTAAGTGTCTGACCACCAAGAGATGTGACCCACTGTTAAGTGGGAATCTTCGAAACCTTGTATTGTAAAGAATTTGCGTATTTCATGAAGATCAAAAGAGTTGGGTTCCAGAACTGGCACGGGACTAGATTTGGCCAAGAGGGCACCTCTTTCACTGGGAGAGACAAAGAGAACAAGGGTGGTGCTTGGTGGAACCAGGAAGGGACATTTCTATGAGCGAAGAGCACATGGCACTGATGAGAGAAAGGACCACAGGGTTTCCTGACAGAGTAAGGGTGGTATAAGCCAAGGCAACCATTTGGAGGATGTGGCTGGATTGAGAGGAGATGGGTTCTGCGAGGTTAGAAGACTTCCTGGAGCAGCAGTGTGTGAGAGATGAGGAAGGACTGGAGATGTTTCTTCTCGAATGGCTGCCTGATTTCTGAAGCTAAGTGGTTCTGGGAGATGGTGAGCCCCAAAGTACAGTTGCAGCTGTGGGTGGCTGGAAAGGAGAGAGAGAGGAGAGTCCATCAGGGACTAGGTGAAGGGGCTGGGCACCCAAAGTGTCATATGGCACACATATGGAAACTGAGTCACCAGGTTGATGTCTGAGAGGAAAGGAGGGCTATCAGCCAGATGCTGACATCTTCCCTGAGCCTGGATAATACACACAGGCTGTTAGGATGGATGCTTTGTGGTCCAGTGACATGAAACCCCAGGAGCAGGGTCTCCCAGATGGTGGAGGGTCATGTGAGGAGCAAGAGGTGTAGGCCACCCCAAGCCTGCAGTGTAGAGAGTTAGGGAGTGGGTAGCCTTCCCTGGCCTGGATGAGGCTTGGCTACATTCCCAAGTCAGCCTGTCTTCCCCTGGGCAGCCATGCAGTGTGGCTCAGGTAGTGGCAGATTGTGGAGGGGCATTGAAAGGACAAGAGAGATCTTGTCCATTTTTGTAGTGACTTTCTAAGTAACTGACCCAGTTGAACTCAATTGCAAATAGGCTGCCAACTGCCAAGTCAAATTGCTGTGTCAATTCCCAGGGTTGGGGTCCCCTGGGATATTGGATGGTGACAAGCAGCGTGCTCTGGAGGCTTCAGGCCATTGAGGGACACTCACTGGTCTTGGATGGCAGCACTGCTACCCTCAAGTCCCTTGCCCATCTCAAGAATAAACTAGGGGGTAGATGCTGTGCAGAAGTGGGGTGCTCCTGTGTATGCAGGTCAGAGGAGGAGGGAAATGGGAGGCAGGGATTGTGACCCCCCCTCCTTTGACTTCCTAGAGGGGAGTAACTCTCTGCAGTGCGCAGGGACATGAGAAAAACATCAGAAGGACACGACCTCAGCCACAGGAATCCCAAAACACAAGTCACAATTCTACTTGTGGAAAAATGGCCCATTTCCATCAGGAAGAGGAGCCAGAGTCAGGAACAGTCGTGAGTGTGGTGGCCTGCTGCGTGCAGTTGACACTTGTGGTCTCAGGTAAGCCTGGGGCCACCCTTGCCAGGCAGAGCTGTCTACACCCCTCACTCTTCACCCCTAGCCCCCACCCATGTGTCCCTGGTCCCAGCCTGCTCTAGGGGATAGTTCTACAGGTTCTGTTCTTGAGAGTAATAAAAACGGACATTTGCTAATTTGAGCAGGGAGGGAAATTCACTGCAGGAGTCTGGTTTGTCTCGTGGAAGACAAGGGCAGCCAGACCTCTGGAGGGATGGGCCCCAGGAGTCTGTGTTTGCCAGAGTGTGCTCTGTGATTCATGGCTCCTGACAGATGCCTGGGAAATAAAATGCTCTGTGGTCTGACGGGTTTGGGAAACACTGCATACCTTTTTCTCCAAGCATGTGAAAGGCTCTGAAAAGTTCAATAGTGAGAAAGCTTATTTAGTGATCCAATCTTTTCTCCCAAATGGAGAAAGCGATTCTGTACCACCTGGGCCCTTGGCTTATAGTGAGGAGTCGGTTTTACTGGGTAGGATGCATACCCAGGCTTTGGCTAATCGTTCAGGGTGTAGACTGCCTGCCTTTAACCTCTGATTTCATTATGGGCTAGCTGAATGCTTAGGCAAGTTATTTAACCTCTTAACCCTCAGTTTTCTATGTATAAACTGGGGCAGTAACAGTGGTAGTTGCTGGGATTGTGGTGAGGGTTAAGTGAGCTCATGAGCTCTGCAAGCTGTCTGGCTTACAGGAAGCCTGTTATTGCTATGTAACGAGCACACACTCTGCTGTGACCTTCAGTGTCTGGGCCTCTCCCGGTTCTGTGCAGCCATCGTGTACTGCCAGTCGAGGCAGTGCATCAAGGGTGCAAAAATGAGTCTAGTTGTGTTTCGCAGCTTTGACAGAGTTCCCAGTCTTGTGGGATAGACAGACATGTTAAGAGATTATTACCAAGAAGGATGGTAAGGGTACAGCACCAGGACAGCCCACAAGAACATCTAGTCTAGAACCGTTAGTGGGCAGGAGTAGGGTATTTCAGATTAGTGGCAGAAATGTACTTGGCCAGAGTAAGGGATCCCAGGCAGCTCAGTGTGGCAGGGAATGAGGTGGGAGGTGATACTTTTGGAGATGACAAAAGAGACAAGCAGAGGAAGGGCACTGAATAGCACACCAAGGAACTGGTGTGACAGGATGCTGTCCTCTGGGTGACAGGAACTGATACAATGATCTACCAAACCAGTGTCATGGCAGGTATCAAGCTCCCTCTGGCAAAGATGAGACTCATCTATTGGCGAGGTGTAGTTCTGGAAGCCAAGAGACTTGGTGCTGGTTATGGAAATCTAGCAGAGAGATGGGGAAAGAGTCGGCTTGGTGGGCTAGAGTGCCGCCTATTAAACTGGTGGTGACCTGTGGCTGGTTTAGACACAGGACCTGAGCTTGAATTGTGCTAAAGTAGAGGACTTTGCCAAGCAGCAGTATTCAATGGGAAGGCAGCTGTGTGGGCGTGGTGCTATGGATCTGACAGTGACTGGTGCTAACTGAATTCATAGGAGTGGATGGGACTGTTCACAGAGGTCAGGATCAAGTCACTGCTGGGGAGTCTGCTAAGGGAGGCATGAAAGAGAATCCTTGCTGTGGGTTGAATGTGTCTTCACAAGTTCATGTATTGGAGACTTAATTTCAGAAGTCATGTTACTGATGTTTAGAGGTGGGACCCTTGGTGGATAATTAGGATTGGATGACCCTGTGAGAGTGGATCATCAGGAGGAATTGGTGGCTTTATAGGGAGAGAGACCTGAGCTGGCAAGCTTGCTTGATCTCAGAGAGAAGGTGAGGCCAATCTAGTTCATATTGCTTGGCGGGTTCTTCCAGGCGCGGCCTTCTATTGCTCGGTCTGGAGACACTGATATACTTTAGTGACCTCTTCTTACCTCCACAGGAATCTCCAACACTGGAGCTGGCAGGCAGGTCTGAGTGAGAATTAAATGAGCCCATAATGGCTGTGTCTTCCAAAAAGGAGAATATGTAGGGCCCATATGTAGGAATGGAAAGAATTATAGAAGGACAGAAAGTCCTTTCTGATACTCAGCTTCTTTAGGACAGTATCTGGGAGAGTTAATTTCCAGGCCCAGTTTTTGGGTTCATTTTACCAGTTTATAAATAATACCACTTTCCCCACTGTTATGATCTTTTCTCTGTGCCAGGGGCTGGAAATTTAAAGACTACATGTCTAGAAATCCCTGCTATGAAGTTTCCAGGGTTAGAATCTGCCAATGAGAGACAGTTTAAAATTGAGAAGAGGGCCGGGGATTTAGCTCAGTGGTTCCGGCACCTGCCTAGTAAGCGCAGATTCCCTGGTTCAATACCAGGTAACCACTTATAATGATATTGGGTGTGGTGACTCATGCCTGTAATTCCAGCACTCAGGAGGCAGAGGCAGGAGAATTGCTGAGTTTGAGGCTTGCCTGGGCTACATAGTGAGCTCAGGGCCAGCCTGAACTATAAAACGAGGCCCTGTCTCAAAAAAATGATTGAGAAGAAACAGGAACCATATCATTATCCTTTAGCTATGGTAGGTAGATTGGTGGGTTTTGATAGATTAGAGATTTTAAAATAACTTTGAAATTTTCTCTGTGCATCAACATGGTCCAAATCATCTGTGATCACTGAAGTGATTTTTGTTAGTCATGTAACTTGTTTTCTGAAAGTGCACAGAGAAAATTCATATTTAAAAAATCCAGTACCCTTCATTTACTTCACTGTCCCAGAAGATTTTAAAGGACTCTCTCAGCATGTTCTGGATAATAAATTGCTTCAAAATGTAGTTGGTTAAAGCAACAATTACATATTTAGCTCACAATGTCATGGAGCAGAGCTTGGGCTGGGCTCAGCAAGATGGTTCTTCTGGTCTTGGATGAACATGCACATGCATCTGAATCAGCTAAAACATGGCTCAGAGGCCATTTGGTCTTGCGTGACATTAGCTGGGAAGTCTTGTCTATATTTGACTTGTTTCCCATTCTCTAGAAGGTTAGCTTTAACTTGTGCACATGCCATCATGCAGGTTCCAAAAGAGGAAGTCCAAGAAAGCCAGGTCTCTTGAGGGTTGAGCATGGATGGGTGCCATATTACTTTTTTCCATATTCTATTGAGCAGACTGAGTCACAAAATGAGCCCCATTTAAAGTTCCCTGACATGGTACAGGAAGGAGGAGAGTCATGGAATGTTTTACACATCATGTAGCAAGCACATATTTCTTCTGTTAAATCCCTTCTACTTGAAAGACCTAGAGAGTTCCTCTTTCCCCGAGTAAACCTGGACAGACCCAGCATTGCTGTCACAAGGCAAGCAGAGAGAGGAGGCAGGATCAGCCAACTCTCTTATTTGTGCTTTATTTTTTCATAGTTTCATTTACCTGCATGGTCTGACAATATTAAATGGGAAATTTCAGAAAGGAATAATTCATATTTTCAATTGTATGGCATTGAGTAGTGTGATGTAGTCTTGTGAAACTGTCCTCTGTTCTGCCTGGTACATACATCATCCCTCTGCCCAGCATGTCCTTGCTGTACACACTACTTGCCCTTAGTAGTCACTTAGTACCATCTCAGGTATCAGATAGATAATTCTATTATTGAGTAGCACCATACTGCTTGTGTTCAAGTATAATACAATAAGCTGTTTTGGGGGAGAGAGAGGGAGAGGGAGAGGGAGAGGGAGAGAGGAGAGCACATTCACATGACTTTTATTACAATGTATTTTAGTTATATTTTATTATTAATTATTGTTTTAATGTTGCACTAAGCATTATTTATAAGTTAAGTTTTTTCATAGTTCTGCATTTACTGGATGTATAGTGTTTGACAGCATTGGGATTTTAAGCAATATTTGACAGTATTGGTGGTCTGGGAGTGACTCCCCTTGGGACTACTGTACTGAGATTTGGATGGAGCAGTGACATTAAGAGCAAGGATCTGGGTTTAAGTCCTGGGCTGGACCATTTTACAGCAAGTCAGTGTTAAACCAGCCTTCAAAGTCTTGAGACCCTTCTCTCAAATGGATGAGGCTAAAGTCATGTGGTCTGAACAAAGAAAATAAGAGCTGTAAGAAGAGGCTGCATGAGGTAATTGCCATCACTTGCCTTTGTGCAAAACATTCTAATTTGGAGGCTGAGGGAGCAGGGGACAGTGGGACAGGTCCTTATTGCTGGCACAAAGATCAGAAGATGTTTGTAGTACTTCTCTGCCCTTTGTAGCTCTCTGCAGTGTTTTGGGACTTAGAAATCAAGAACACGGGCCAGGTATTTAGCTCAGTGGATCCGGTGCCTAGCTAGCAAGCACAAGGTCCTGGGTTCAATCCCCAGTAACCATATATCATAATGCAATGCTGGGCGTGATGACTAATGCCCACCAGCAATCAGCACTACACACCATAATTCTGGGCGTGGTGGCTCATGTTTGTAATCCCAGTACTCAGGAGGCAGAGGCAGGAGGATTGTTGTGAGTTCAAGGCTTGCCTGGGCTAGATAGTGAACTCAGGGCCAGCATGAACTATAAAGTGAGACCCTGTCTCAAAAAACTAAATTAAAAAAAAAAAAAACAAAAACGTCCATTTGAGGCCTCTGTACTGGATTGAAGCCAGAGTTTGGAAAAGGCCTAAAATACTGGAGTCAGAACAAACTCAAGGGCTGGCACCTCCCATCCTCTGCTCCCATCTGCCTCCTGGCGTGGTGAGACCCTGCTTGTTCTGGCCCAGGCCCGCCCTAGTTGCCTGAAGGACAGCTCCTCCACTCCTTATTATACCCCAACTCAGGCTGGACGTGAGTCACAGGGATAATGAGCTTGTAAATAAATTCCTGCTGCATCAGCTCATGGAGCTGGAGGTTAGGCTGGGACTTGGCCAGAGCAGGCAGATGGAGCCAGGCCAGAGATGCAGATGTCCCCTTGTTCCCTTCAGGGCACACAGGAGGAAGGCGATGAAAACATGAGGGATCCTGGGAACGCACCCTTGGCACAGCCGGCAATGGCAGAGATCCTGCCTTTGCACGCCTGTACATCAGTCTGCTTTCACAGTGCAGCCCTGCAGGGATGGATGTCGGGCTGTGTGTGTACCAGGCATTCCCAGGGCAGCCAGCTCCGTGTGAGCTTCTGAGGCATCCTCAGCCTCTCAGGGTTTGAACAATAGAGCGAAGGTGCAGGGAAATAAAGCTCAGTGTAATCCCAAAATAAAACTATGAATCCTAGGTGGAAGCTAAAGGAGATATGTAAGGAGAGGACAGTGGTTCTATAAAAGCACAGAAGAGAGAGGCATGGGACAGCCCTGAGGGCCAAGAAGAGGGTTAGAGTCTTATCCAGCTCCTGAGTCTGCAAGCTATGTGGAAAGAAGTCTGCCAGGGTGCTTAGCTCTTTGCTGTTTCAGACCTGCCATGGCTTTCATCACCCTTACCAGAAACCCCCAAGGTTCCTCACATCAGTGATAAGAAGCTCAGTGTTATTTTTGACCATTCTCCCTCTTATTCGCTGTGCTGCGTGCTGCCTAACCTTTCCCTGATCTCAGTCTTGCTGTGGCAGTCAGGACAGTTATGGTTTCAGCTGCAGCCATGTATGAATCTGTGATCTCAAGGGCTCAGCTCCTTCTGTGTCTGTTTCTCTGCTGTGCTGCTAGGGGTGGGGGACAGGCTTCTCTCTACCCAGTGACGAGTGGTCCAGACTCCCCCCAATACACCCACTGTTTTAGTCTCTTCTCATTGTTGAGACACCGCAGTGTAGAGGAGGAGAGGTTTCCTTTACCTTGTGGTTCCAGGGGATTCAGTCCCTGCTAGGAAGGCTCTGAGGCAGGAACGTCATGGCAGGAGGGCCTGGTATAGCAGTGATGTTTAGTTCATGTTTCTTTATTGGATAAGACTATAAAAAAGCCTCTGCCTCCCCTGAGTGGGTATTTGTGGGATGTGGGCTAGGAGGCCCATCTTAACTTTAACCTGTATCTCTCTGGCTGCAGTTTTATCCCAAAGAGTAGAGACTCAGTTGTAGTGAGCTCGGGTGACAGGAAGAGGACAGTTATACCCCAGAGTTTCCCTTTACCAGTTCAGAGGTCCGGTCCAGGGTAGACAGTAAGAGTTAACAGGCAGAGGTGAATTGAATGTTTGATTTTTTCCTTTTCTTGCCTGCCAATTGCCAGTGGCAGAGTCCACTTGCCATTCTTACTCAGCTGGACCTTTCATGACTGGTATGGCTGACTCAGAGAGGTAGAAGGCAGGGTATTTGACTGTGGGGTGGTAGCATATCCTCTGTGGTGGGTGTTGATAACTCCAGAGTGCTGACTTGGCTCCTTCACTAGCCTAGTGGTGCAAAAGGTGCATGATTACCAAGCTCTTTCTTTCTTGCAAGCTGCACAGACTGCCAAACTTTGCTCTCACCTCCAGAGGACAAGAGCCAGACTTGGGGACCATGTCCCCCTGGTGCAGCTTAATCCCGTGTCTGTTCCTGATACTGCATGGTTGCTGGCCCAGTAGTGTGCAGAGTGAGAGCTTCTTTGACCCCCATGTGGGTTGTGGGACTCAGTCTTCCAACTGGACCAGCCTGGAAGTTCAGACCCATGCACAGAAAACTCAGTATCGACTCTGTGTGGCTGTGGTTTTGAAAGACTGGTTTTCCATATAGAGGATGACCCTGGTTTTCTTATTAATGCATTGACAGGTATAGGAAGGTAGTTGACTTTCTGAAGTAGATGCTGGCATTAACCCCAGTTGTGTTCCAAACTAGCTGCGACCTTAGACAAGTTACTTACTCCCAGGTTCCTGTCACCACTCTTAGTATTTTAGTGATTGGTGCTGGAAGCCCAGCTCTGTTCTCTTCCTCTGCCCCTCTCACTGGATGCTACCTACCCCCTATATGGCCAGTCCTGGGTGGAATCCAGAGAGCCCAAAGTGCTTTAAGATATATAATCAATCAATCAGTCTTTTAAAATAGACTTTTTATTTCTTTTATTATACAGTTATATGTATGTGCTACTGAAAATAAAAAGAAGAATGTAAGTATTACTCAACACTGCTGGTCAGATTTTTAAAAAAGCATTGGTTATCATTTAACTGTAGGATTGTCTGGATTCTTCCTCTACTTGTGTTTCAACATTTCAGGAGTGTCTTATTATGTAAACCTTTGCTTTTCTTCCAAACTAATATATAATCAACGTTTTTCATAGTGATCTTTTCTTCTGTCACTTATTCCCAGCAGTTACATAATCAGCCGTTCTATAGCTATTTTGTGAGTTATTGAAACCATCTCCAATGTTAGGTACTGAATTCTCTTAGAATGGCCATCAAACCTTTAAAAAGTGGCTCTAAGAAGCTATATTGGAGCTGTCTGCATGCTGTGTGATGGAAATGATGTGAGTTTCCAAGGAAGGGGTGGTTTTTGAAGGCCTGGTGATAGATAGGCAAGGCTTTAAGGAGTAGGTAGAGTTGGAACAGGGCTGGGGTAAGGGGCAAGATCTTAGCCAGTTAATAAAGTGTGTATGTGTGTATGTATGTATGTATATATGTATTTTATTAGTACATGTTTGCAATGCATAATGATTACATTTCTTGAGTTGATACATACAGGTAGAGTATCTCAATTCCTTATCATTCCCTTGTCTTTCCCTCTCTCTCTGTCTCTCTCTTTTTTTTTTTTGGGACAGGGTCTCACTTTGTAGTTCAGGCTGGCCCTGAGCTCGCTATTTGGCCCAGGCAAGCCTCAAACTCAGCAATCCTCCTGTCTCTGCCTCCTGAGTGCTAGGATTACAGGCGTGGACCACCACACCCAGCACTGTGGTATGTGATGTTGATTGTTGGTGGGTGTGAGTCACCACACCCAACATTGTATGTGGCTACTGGGATCAAACTCAGGACCCGTTGAGCTAAAACTCCAGGCCAGTCTTTCCCTCTCTTGATCCTCTTCCTAATTAAGGAAGATTTATCATCCTACTTCCTATTATGTAGCTGTTATTTTGCTCTTTGTTGGTACTTCGAGGGTCTTATTTATTTCACTTACCATTATGATATCAAGCTACATCCATTTTCCTATAAATGACTCAAATTTTTCTTTCTTTGTGGTAGAGTACTGCTCCATTATGGGTAAATAGCGCATCTTCTTCATCTTTTCATCATTGATGGCCATATAAGCTGGTTCTAATATTTAGCTATTATGAATTATGCTGCTATAAACATGGATGTGGATTTCTATTGTAATATGATGAGTTTAATTCTTTTGGGAAGATACCTAGGAAAGGAGAATAACTAGCTCAGATGAAATGTCCAGTTAGTTTTTTGAGGAATCTTCTCAACGATTCCCACAGTGGTTGTACTAGTTTACATTCCTCTCAGCAGTGTAGAAGGGTTCCCTTTTCCCCAACAACTTTACAACCATCTGTTATTACTTGATTTCTTGATGATGGTTATTCTTTCTAAGGTAAGATGGAATCTCAGTGTTGTTTTAATTCTCTGACATCCAGGGATCTTAAGCATGTCATGTGTTTATTGGTCATTTGTGCTTCTTGGGTGAAGTGCCTACTCATTTCGGTTGCTCATATTTTGATTGGGTCTTTTATTTTGCCGTGGGTTAAGGGATCAAGAAGTTGTGAAATTCGTATAATGCCATAGCCTCCTAGTTTTAGTAAAATAGCAGAGAAGGTGAGAACTTAGGTACAAATGGAACAACATCAAAATTGTCTTTGGGCAATGGGAAGCTACAAAATGTTTTCAAGCTAAGTTGTAGCCAAGTAGGTCTGGGTTTAGGAAGTCCCTTGTCAGCAGCCAGGGAGGGCAGAGACAGGCAGGGACCAATTCAAGAGGAGGTGAAAAGACCTAGGACTAGACTTGGAGGTGAAGAAAATAGAGTGGTTGTGTATGACTGGAGCAGGCTGGAGGGAGGGCTCCTGAGTACACTAGGCTTTGCCTCAGGAAGAAGGGAGACTGTTGCCTGGGGCCGTGGCCTTGGAAGAGTTCATGTGTTACATGTGGGTGATCTAATGGGCCCCCAGTGGGGCTGACTCATCTGGGCATCCAGGCCTGTTATTACTAATGCTAGGGAGCGAGCACGAGGGAGAACATAAAACAAAAGCAGAGCAGTGGGAATTCTCCCTGACTGGAAAGTTCTAGGGCTGGTGTCCTTTTTAGACAGGGAATATCAGCCCTCAGTGAGATGGGGGCTCCCCTGGAGGAAGTGACATTTCTGTGATGCCTCCCTGAAACTCTTCCTCATCTGCCCCGTAGGGGTGCAGCTGTGGAAGGCTGGGTCTTTCTCCAAAACAGCCCAGGTTTTCCAGTAACACCCACATGCATCCAGGCCAGAGAGCAGGGCTGCACATGTGAGGCAGGAGGAAAACAGAAGAGGCCAGGATGTGAGGGCTGGTTTTGTTTGCTTAAAAACTGGCCACAATCTTGATTCCTCTGTTTGTTGTTTCCTTGGATTTTTCAGTTCTTAGCATTCAGCAGTCAACCTCATTTGCTGGGAGAAAGATACAGGGGCAGCCTTCCCAGGGCAGAAAAGTGGGGCCATTTGGCTGAAGGCCCAGCCTTGGAGGAGGCCCAGAGGAGCAGGCCGAGGAGAACTGGATGCTGCCTCCTTGGTGTGGCCCTCCTGGGTTTGTCAGCAGCTAGACGGGGCAAACTCCACCAGGGGTTACCAGGTCTGCTGGGCCAGGGGACAGTCAGGCCTGGTCTGGGTCCTGTGAGGCTCCCCTGTTGCTTGGAGAGAGGTGGCTGCAGCTCACACTGGTAGCAGGTAGCATTTTCCAGTTTGAGGCCCCCATGCTGTTGCTTCTCTTCCATGTTCAACTCTCTGGACCTGGCCCTAGGGAATGGGTGTAGGCTGAGTTTGCTCCCACCTTCACCCAGCATCTCAGTTTGGACTGGGAAGGGCACCGAGTTCAGTCTTGATTTCCTGGCAGGGCTCCAATTGGGAACAGGCACAAATAGCTGTGGCATTGCGGGTAGACCCAGTGTGGGGCAGACAGGGCTCACAGAATCTGCTGAGGACTCTGGCAGTCACATCATAGTGCAGCCCCTTGTGTCTCTGCACGGGCCACAAGCTCCTCCTGTTCTGCTCTGTGCTGGGACCAGCACTGATGCCAACTCCAGGCTTTGGAGCCGGCACAACCTTGCCAAGTAACCCACCCCTGGCAAAGGGGTCAGTCCCAAATTTAAGGATAGGCCAGAAGGCTTCAAGAGATCTCAGCTGGGACATGAAGGTAACAACATCAGGAAGCACAGGAGAGGCCTGGGGTGGGCAAGGAGACTCATCGGACAGACTGACAGGTCCTCAGGCTGTTCTTCCAGGCCTTGAGGAGGAGGAGATAGGGGAGAAGAGAGAGGAGGAGGAGAAAGAGGAAAAGGGGAAGCAGGGGAGAAGGAAGAGAGAGAGATGGGGAGCATGTGGAGGGAGAAAAGGAAGAAGAGAGAGGGAAGAGGGAGGGGAGAAAAGGGGAAGTAAGAGAAGGGTGTGAAGGTTTGGAAGAGGAGGGAGGGAAAGAGAAAAAAGAGGAAGAAGGAGAAGGGAAGGCAAAAAGTGACAGAGGTTAAGCTCCAAGCTGTGGCTGGAGGCTATAGGCTGCAGGTAGGAGCGGTTTTCTAGCCTGGTGTCTGAGCCTCCAGATGGAACCCTGCCCTCTTCAGGGGAGAAGACCCTCTCTCAGATTCGAACTCTCTCTTGGGTGTTAGAAGGTTCTGTGGTACTTTTTGCTTATGGGTCAACATGTCCGTATTGGGCCTCTGTCATGGGCTGGTGCTGGGTGAAGCAGTGGGGATACTGAGGCACACGAAATACATCTGGTTGCTGCCCACATGGCCTCATTGTGGGGAAGCAAGCAGACAAGGAATGATTAGGTGTACCCTGGTGGTTCTTACCCGGGAAGAGCAGCACATTGGAGACAGTGTGGTGCAGGAGCCATGTGTGGGGTCAGGGGAGTGTGTGTGTGTGCGTGTGCATGTGTGTGTGTGTGTGAGAGAGAGAGAGTGTGTGTGTGCACGCGCATGTGTACACAGTGGGGTGGGGGAGGCCAAGCCAAGACCCAGAGGATGATAGGAGTCACATGGGCCGACTGAGGGTGGCAGGGACGGTGGGCCCGGAGGGCTTGAGGAGTGCGGGGGCGGGCTGGGGCCAGGTCATGGGGTTCTTTCTGCTCTGCATGCAGGAGTGTAGGTTGAGGCGTCTTTGATGTGCGTTTCTGTTACCTGTGTGCCCAAGCTCTGCTCTGCTGTCCGAGTGCTGGGATCAGCATGATTAGTGTGCCAGGCACGGCATCTGAGACCCTTCCCTTCCTCAGTCTTGGGGGAGGCTCCAATTCCAGGCTAGGCCACTTGGCAGCAGAACATGGCCTGGGTGCCAGAACATGTGCACAGGACCCACTGGGAGACAGGGTCTATGCAGACATGAGAGAGGTGCAGGAGTCTCTGAGGGCCACACAGGCACAACATGGCTGCACCCCAAGTCCAGGTCAGAGTTGGCCCCTGTCCCATCTGTGCAGCCTTTTGAGGACAGGCCTTGTTCTGGGGTCGCTCATGGGCTTGAGGAAGCGTAGTCAAGGTAGTCAGATGTTGTCGAGGAGTAAGGGCTGAGCAGTGAAATACTGGCCAGTGAAATCCCACGCCTGACATTTGTTTTACAATTTTCTAAAAGTAAACTCCTGAATGGAGTGCAGTGGCACATATCTATCATCCCAGACATTCAGGAGGCTGAGACAGGAGGCTCCTTTGAGCTCAGGAGTTCAAGAGCAGCCTGAGCAACAGCATGAGACCCTGTCTTAAAATCAGTCAGTGAAAACAGTTGTGAAGACAGGGAGTAGACCAAACAAAAACAGCAGAATGTTGGTAATTTTTGAAATGGGGTAGGAGGATCATAGAGTTTAATGTAATATTGTCTTTACTTGGTGAATTTGAAAATCTCCATAGTAAAGACAAAGTAAGGAAGGCCTTAGAGATTCAAGATTTTAACAAATGTAAAAAATAAAGAATGAAGTTCTGGAATCACAGCAGTCTCACTGGGACTTCAGCCCTACCTTGTGGTGGTCACTGGGGATATCCCTTACCCTCTCAGTCAGACTCCCACAGAGTATGGAGAATCAAGTGTTGGGATTAAATTTCCTACTCTGGAGCAGGGGACACAGGTGACAGTCTGGAACTGTTTGCCTTCTCACTGCCATGTCCGGAGTGTTTACAACAGCCAAGGCAGACTCACTTCTGTTTTGGTGAAACAAGGGTGAGAAGGAAGCTTAGAAGAGGAGGAGCTTGTTCAAGACTTCAAACTAACGAGGGCCAGAGACAGGCCTGCCCCACAATCCCTTCCTGAGTCGAACATGTCCCCGAGGCTCTTCGTGGCCTGCTGCCTTGTGGCCTTTGGAGCCGAAGCTGCCACTGGCTGACCCCGCGAGCTCTGGTCACTCATGTTTGCACAGCTGCGGGTGCAGGTGGCAGGAGCAGACACTGAGTGCTGGCTGACACGCTTTCAGAGGTGACAGGCCTGAGGTAATTGATGGTTGCTGGGGGCCGTTGCTCCACACGTGTTGTTGGTTTAAGGATGACAAAGCTCTGACGTACCTGCCATGCCAGAAGCCAGAGCGAAACAAAGGAAGCCAGACTGGAATGGGCTTGGCCTTCTCAGATCTGGGCTGCCTTGGCTGTGAGGGTTCCCGTAAGTCTGTGCCCTGGATGCCTGGCCAGGGTCCTGGTGCCCAGACTGCTAGGTCAGCCAGGAAGGAGAAAGTGCCCCACGTACAGTCAGTCTAGGTTTGAGCCACAGAAGCAGTGAGAAGCTGCCTGAGCTGGGTGGGGACAGTGGGGGCCCAAGCTGTGTCCCAGGCATTGGGTGAAGTCCTGAGGATACTGAGACACAGAAAGGTGGGCACCACTGAGGTGCTGAGAGAGGACACAGGGCCAGGGAGGATCAGAGGCTTACATGAAAATTCAGGCACCTGACAGGAAATAGAACTCAGCCCAGATGGTTCTGATGAAGAGCTGGGGTCTGGGGAATGCCAGCAGGCAGCAACAGTGGGCTTCATGGTTGTCCTCAGCCAGAAGGAACTTGGGTACAGAGTGGAAGCAGCTCCATCAGGGTCACTTATGGCCACTGCGCCAGGGCTGCCTGGGAAGGACAGGAGGTTTGAAATGACCACCACTGTCCTCTCCTGTGGGAACCTCAGGCCTGAGGACACATGGAGTAGCTGTCACACTATTGCAGGTACCAGGCAGGATGCTCTGAGGCTCTGCTTCCCAAAACACACACCCACTGGCCAGATCTGTACTGGATCCCATGCTCTTTCCTCACATTCTCCCCGAGCTCCTGGGGCAGCTGGCAAGGGTGAGGCCTCCATCCAGGTGTGCCTGGAGCCTGGCTGTATCCACAAGGTGCGCTCAGCCTGTGCTGCACCAGTCCCAAGACTCAGTGAGTCAAGGCAGCGAAAAAGGTGGGTCCTGCTCATGCTGTATGTCCACTGGGGGACCTGTCCTGGGGGACCTGTCACCAGGCCAAGTATCACTGGTCACTTGGATAGATGAAAGGGAGGCCTTGCTGGTCTCTTATGGAAGATTATATCTTTGGACTGTAAGTCACACACTTAGGGGTCACACTGGCTTATGACTCCATCCAGGCACAGGCTACAGAGGTTCAGCTCAGTAGGGTCCAGAGACAGAGAGCTGAGACTCTTACCAGAGCAGTACTGCTGGCTTCCTTGAGAGCCAGGGCTTCATTTTGGCCTCAGAATGGCCATGGTTGAGCCCCCTCTCCAAGTACTCTTCATATGTGAACTTGAGGATGAAGTTTCCAACATCTGAATGTGAAGGATAAACCACAGCCGAGGGTGGGGCCCCCCCAGGTTTCTGCCTTCACTTTTCCCTGGCATGCAGTCAGCCCTCCTCTTTCTGTAGACAGCTCTCCCGCTGAGGAGGCTGTCTTCCCAGCTGCCTGTGCTCTTGGCCTGGCTGCAAACTGTCTCCTAAACAGCCACATGAGGTCACTGAGTGAGCATTTGTTCCAGCTGCTGGAGAAGTAGAGCACAGTCCTGCTGCTCCCATGGCCCTGGCTACAGCTGTGTGAATTCCTTCCTTCCTTGCGGTGGCCCTGGCAGAGCCATGGGAGTGTGAGCTTGTGAAGGGCACTGGGCATAGAGTGGGTGTGAACTGAGCTTTCTGTCTGTGGAAGCTACCACCTTCACACACCCCTGTCTTCCTGAGGAAACCCTCTTCCTTCCCTGGGAGCACTCTTGCCTTGTCTCTCATGCCACAGTAGACTTCATCTCCCACAGACTTGCAGAAGATTTCTACACCACTGGTTATTTCTCTTTTCTAGAATGTTCTCTCAGGCTTCTCTGTGATATATTCCCTCTGCTTCTGTGGATCCCCTGCCTCAGTCTCTTCATTGCATCTTCCTCCTCTTGTTCCATCTGGCTACTTGGTGCCCATGCACAGTTCATATTTCATCCTGTTCCTGTTATAAGCATCTCTTACAGCCTGACTTTGACAGGTCCCAAACCGAGATCTCTTTCCAGAATTCTGGCTATCCAGTTGCCTAGATGAGGTATCTTCTTGGAGGCTTCATAAGCTCCTACAACTGAACATGCCCTTTTCTCCAACTTTGCTTTACCCCCATCAAGTCCTGTGTTAATGAATGGCTTATCCTTCCACTTCTCATAGAAGCCAGAAGACCAGGGTCCTCCTAGCTTCCTTCCTCTGCCTCAGCGCGGGGCTAGTCTTGAGTCTGATCTCTCCACAACCACTGCCACCATCTTTAGGCTCTTTCATACCTTACCTTGTCATTTCCAATATATTGTCCTGCTATCATGGAGATTTCGAAAATCTGCTTCTATTAATTCCCTTATTTTTCTGACTTTCCAGACTTCATTAAATTTAACATCCTTACTCCTCAAGGGAGCACATAGTACCCAGATGTGGCAGCTCCTGCCTTTCCTCCTGCCTCTTCTTCCCAATCCCATACCCAAGGATCAATTCTATCCCCTGTGCCCACTCTGTTTTTCCTGGAATGCCTTTTCTTTTTTTTTTTTTTTTTTTTTTGCTTTTTGGAGACAGGGTCTTGCTTTTGTAGTTCAGGCTGGCCCTGAGCTCACTATGGTGCCCAGGCAAGCCGCCGCGAGCTCAGCAATCCTCCTGTCTCTGCCTCCCGAGTGCTGGGATTACAGGCGTGAGCCACCACGCCCAGCATTATATGTGGTAACCGGGGATCGAACTCAGATCCCTACGCTTGCGAGGCAGGCGCCGGAACCACTGAGCTAACCCTCCGGCCCCTGGAATGCCTTTTCTTGCCTTCTCCTTGACTGGATTGTAAAACTCAGCTCGTCTTTTCCAACTCAGCTCAGGTACCATTTCTTGTGGAAATGACCAACCCTGTAAGAAGTGTGCACATACATGCACCATGCAGGGCAGAGGGGACCCTGTTTTCTGAAGATACCTGTCTGCTTCTCTTGTGGACACTCTTGGGGGAACTGTCAGTTCCCAGCCTGGCTCAAGGATTGGCATAATGGATGCATCTGGCCAGTTCTTGTGAATGAATACAGGAGAGCTGCCATGTCTCCACAGTCCCTTGACTGTGGTCTTTAGCCATAGGCGGACCATGGAAATCATTCTAGCCCGCTCATTTATTCCCCAGATGCACACAGTGGGGCCCTGGGACATGAAGGCCAAGAGAAGGAGAAAACCACATCAAGTTTGGTGACCTGCCAAAGGCTAGGATTTTTCCCATGGTACTGTGTCATGTGACATTTTTTAAAAAATTGATTTAATTTATTTGGAAACATTAAACTTTAATTTTAAGTCATTCATAAAATGTAGACATAAATAAAAAGATGGAATTTACCCAGCAGTTTTATCATCCACTCAGAGATAATTGCTGATAACTTGGTGTCACCTTTCCACCTTTTCTGGGCAGCTAAATACATGCCCATTTTTAGAAACAGTATCATAATTATGCTGTAAATATATTTGACTCATGTTCCTAAAATATATTTATGGACATCTATTCATTTTGTCAAAGACTGCATAGCACTAATGTTTTTAGATGTACCATGATATAATTCAGTAATCATACATGATTGTTGGATCTTAAGTTTGTTTCTATTTTTTTTTGCCATTATGAACATTGGTATAGAGAACATCATTATAGCAATTTGTTTTTCTAGTCCTTAATTATTTCTCTAGAATAAAATCTTAGAAGTTGGGCTGCTTGGTTGAAAGATTTGTAATTTTCACATCTTACAAATTGCCCCAGGTGAAGGATGGTTAGTCAGATTTGCTGTTCACCAGAACATATTTGTTTGATGTAAGGTCAGGCTGTCCCTACTCTGCCAGAGATGGAAGGACCTCATTTTGGCAGGAACTTTCCCTCAACCTTTGTCATAGCCACATGTCTCTTCTGGAGGTGACTGTCATTGTTTTTGAGATATGTCAATTTGACCTTGAGTAAGAACCACCTAGCTGATTAGTAAGTAAATTGAATGTGTTTGTGGATGATTGACGTGTTGGCCAACAAATGGAGGGGAAAGACCTGCCCTGGATGAGGGTAGCACCAACCAATAGGCTTGTGTCTT